>JAEUBB010000350.1:3808-34677 GCA_018257885.1 Parmelia sp. 050094
CTGTGTATACGCTGCATAGGCGAACGGACATCTACGGTGAAGATGCAAACGAATTCAGGCCAGAGCGTTGGGACGAAAATCTTAAGCCGGGTTGGGGGTTCATGCCTTTCGGAGGTGGACCACGGCTTTGTATCGGGCGTAGGTGAACACTGATTCTTTTCGCCGTGCTTGAGAGGCTGACGATATTTGGCAGAGGAATTCGCCCTCACCGAAGCAATGTTCTTTCTCATTCGAATGCTGCAGGTATTCGAACATATTTTCCCGGACGATGATGAACCTTTTAGGGAAAATATGTCTTTGACCTTGAATTCTGCGTCTGGTTGCAAGGTACTTCTCAGTCAATACCGGGCGGTATGAAGAGACTTGGCAGTTGAGGTAGGCAGCGACGAGATATATTCTTCATCAGAGTGAGATTGAGGATAAGTGGATCTCATATTCGTCCCTGCCCGCGAACCCTGGCAGTTGAACGGTCTAATCAGATAAGTTGACCTAGAACGCTGTGCCCATTATCTTGACCTCGGAGCATGAGAGCATCGAGAACACATGAGATGAGGCAAGCCCAAAGATCCTGTCACTCTGTGTGGACAAATGACGGGACGCCTATGAACTACGAGCCTCTCGCTAAGGTCTCCTATATTTAGCCTCTATACTATTTTTACCGTTGCGACTGTCACCACTTCTGGCTGCTTACCTGCTGCGTGAGACCGTAGCCGCACCCCTCGCTCCCTGCGTGTCGCTCATGAAGGGTGGCCAGATTCTACACTGATGACAGCCTTTGTAGAGGAGAATACTTATGGTCTTTGTGGGTATAACTGTCAGACGAGATAGGGCACATATGGAGCATGTATGTGGTTGATTGAATCTATCTAATTGTGTGTCTAGCAAAAATGGAATATGGAGGCATTGCGCCAAGACTTGCTTAGTCATCGACTCTAGTGCAAGCAAACTGGCCTCCCATTGGTCAGGCTCAACATATGAACATGCTGCCTGTATCAGCAGGCTGACAATAATCTAACCTGAATGACGGTCAAAGCCAGAATCCCGTTCCATACTTGCCACGGTATGGGACTTTTGGGCACGATACCATGTCATTCCATGGCATGGCAGGGAGCTCAATACACCGTATCATCCCATATCTTTCCAGCCAGTAGCTATGCGCAGTTGCCCTGGAAAGGTGCAAGTACAGTGGCAGGTTTAAGCGGCAAGGGTTGACGACCGAACATTAGGTTGAGAGGTACCTATCCTACCCAACAAAGTACATAGTAAGATCCACTAATAACCTCTTTTGACCGGCAACTTCCTACGCTCTGCTGGTAGTCTTCATTTTAAGTGATAAGCCATTTCCCATCTCCGGAGAAATAGTCTCTTTGCTAATCATGGAGCTCCAATCCAAAAGTTGATTCAATTCTTGGGCGGCATCGATTCGCGAGAGAGTATTAGTATCACTTTTCACATTTGTGTTTGAATAGGTATTTGGACTCTTATTTGAGCTCAAGGAGTCTGTTGAAAAATATGAAGGATCGATTATTTTCTATGAAGAGTGTGCTGCACAAATCCTAATAGAGTCCAAAGATACTAGATAAGTATTAATCCTCATTGTTAATCCTACACCACTACGCAGTCGTATGAATACTCTACCCGTGGTACCTTTGGAGTCTAGAATCTTCAGAGCCATCACTAAGAAATCCTCCGTGGTTTCCATGCCGAGATCTCCAGAGTCCAGAGTCATCGGAAGTTGTAAAAAGAGAGCCCCAGCCCAGCTCTCTCCAGACACATCTCGCTCGGATTCTATAAATTCATCGTCCGGTAGAGAACCAAAAGGCGCTACAGGCCCATCCTGCTCAGAGTTTCCTTCCGAAAGAGAATCATGAAGCTCATCAGATTTGTTATGCTCAAACTCCACATCTGACCAGGGGTCTCCGAATGCCGATAAAGGTTTGAGCATAGCTGTGTTTGCCATGCAGATGTGCTGAACCTGGATCACTCTCGTCTCTTTACTGTCCACTATAGGAAGATCTCGTATACATCCTAACATAGCATCGGAAGTGACATCGCTTTGTCCCGATTTTGAAAACGCATTTTCGAACCACAAGTCCAAATCAGGTGACGTACTTGGTAATACCTTATCTTGCCTCCGCTCAAAGAAGTCTTGGGCGAAATGAGAGATAGTTCTTTCTATGATGACACCGTACTCCACGGCTGGTTCCCGTGCCAAACGTGATGAAAGGTTGCTTGGCTGAATGATAGTAATCTTCAATTGAAATCTCTCTTTGACCCCTCGCGGAATCCTTGTGTGCTTGGAACAACTTTCAAGCGATATATTTTTCTCGGCCCTGTCCATGCTTGCGAGGTATAGCGTCCATCTATGCCAATGTCCGTCATGCTCTTTCGACGTCCATGGGACACCATCCTTCGAGCAGCAGGCGCCGTTTGAGCAGGGGCGATGCACCAAAGTGATTGCCCGTTCCAACAATGTCATAGTAGGACAGCATAGCTACCGTAATAGTATGACCAGGCGCGAATATAGACATTCAGATAAGCTCTCACAGTGGGGACCTAGTATCTCCCTTCTCTTACCTCTTGGCCGTTGGTCGAGGGCCGTGATTAGGTATGCAATACAGATCGACGAAGCTGAAAACTCTTCTAAGAACAAGGGCTGTCTTCACGGCCCATTCGACGCGGGTGTGATTGGCTGCGTCACTTTTCGCCGCCATCAACGAATCAGAAAAGACAGCCGTCGACTCGAGACAAACCCCTCACTCTCATCGAGCAAATCAAAACAACAATTAGTCCTACGGTCCATTTCCAACACCTACCCACCAGCCACGACCCCTATCAAGCGAGACGCTTATTTAGAATCGGCCTTACGGCACCACGGCACTGCCATCTCAGACTCACTCAAGCCTTACGTTTCTCCGCTCCTACGCACATGATGTCCACAACGTCCCACTCACATCTAGCTCCTATGCCCAAATACTATTGACAGAGAAAAAGTCACCGAGACCAACGTCAAAGAGAAAACCGCATGCAACGCCACGGGCACATTGCGCCTGTCTACCCCAAAGGCTAAACTCACACATAGCCTTTTTCGACTTATAGAATGCTCGTGCTGGATGGTTAGACGGACCCGGAGACGGTGGGCGTCAGCCTATATCATATTCTTTTTTCGCTACAATATGATCACAGCTTCAAGAAAACTCCTTGCGCAATATGACCGATAGAAACTTAAATGCCTCTCATATCGTCAAGCTTTATACAGTTCTTTTATCTCGATTTCCCGAGTACATTTTTTGTTCTTACCCAAAAGGAGCAGGACCACTCAACCGTGCCTATTCTTGTTTCAGACAGTGCACACAACGCTCGATCGAGCTGAAATCCTCCCATGAACCACCGCCGCAACTTGTACACATGGCCGACCAACCGTAAACTGTGTTTCAAAACCTTTGTACCCAATCCTACCGACCAGTGACACCCTATTTTTAGTCCGACCTTCATACACCACCCACTCCTTCACGTCCGTCGCGCCATTCCAGCTTACATAACCCGTCCGACAGCCACCGCCATCCTCTTCAACGGTAAGATCCGGACGGCCGGTGGGATAACCATGCCACTCATTCTTGTACGCGCGATAGCTCTGCACAGTGTTGTCGAAGCCAAACCTCGCACTCCAGCGGACATCGCCTTGGGGCTCGCTGGGCCCAAACTCCTCAATGATCGGGATCTGGCCATAGCCTACAAGCCAGTCGCCGTTGGGCAGAAGACTGCTGGAGCCTTGCGAGTCGGCGTAAATAGCATCATTTGGATCGGAGAGATAATCGATTAGAACCGGAGGCCTGGATTTGTTTGGTGGGAGTGTCAAATGGAATACGAGGCTGTTACTGGGATGGGTACCGTTATCGACGTTTAGAGCGTTGAAGTTATTGAAAAGGGAAATGGTGATGGAGGTTTCGGTAACGTTGTGGGGACGCGCGAAATGTTGCCACGACTACGCATGAGGTCGCAACGTGTCAGTACGTCTTCGAGCAGAATCCCTGCCGCCGACAGGTTGACATTGACGGGGATGAGCAAGATGATTGATGAAGTGCTCACAAAATGTCCGTTTGCGGGTAAGGGGCCGAAATCTCCACCAGTGTCGCCTTGCAGAGTCCACTCTACTTCGCCTTTCGACGTTATGAGATGAACCGTCCATAGATGTCGGCTGTTCACCAAATATTTATCGCCAATGTTGACGACAGAGTTGATGTGGAAATAGTCAAACGGCCTGGACTGATTGAAGCCTCCTCTACCGGTAAGATTCATTTTAGTCTCGGTGATAGGGAAATGCTCAAGAGCGCTCCACCGAAATAGGACATCGCTGGTCTTTGGATCAAGCTCGAAGAACAGGCTGTCCAAAACCCAACCATCAGAAGGTCCACCAATTGGCGACAAGTCTGTTTGTGATGCATTGTAGGCCGTTACCAGAAGAGTGTTTCTGTCTGTGACGAAAGATTCATGAAAGTCCCCCTCGCAAGCATATACGATATTGCCCGGTGTCAGAAGTCCTAGCTGGGGACAGACGTGCAAGATTTCCTTGTAAGTTCCATCAAGAAAGGTGACACCGCCGTATCCATGGCCGATGTTCGCCCCCGCACCGCTTACTCCGCTCCAGTATGTCAGGCTGGGTTTACCCTCATAAGATACAACGCGAAGATTGTCGGCATTAACCGCCGGTCCATGCCAGACTAGCTGTCCGGCATCGGTCACAATCATGGGCGCAATGTCTTTCGTCGCGTTGACCGCGGACGCGTCACTGGGTGTTATGAGCAATAGACCAGGAGATAGCGGTTTACCATGATTCGTGATGTCAAACTGAGGAGGATTGAAGGGAGATGACTTGTATACTTGATACGGCCAGACCTCGACAGAATCATTGACAACTTGGTGGTATTCTTTCCCTGGTCCGGGAAAACATCTATGACCTCCAGACTTGGATGGAAGTCTTGTGGGGTACGAAATATGGTTAGCGGCCTGTGTGGCTACAGTAAAAATGTAGGAACTGGCCCAAGTATGGGTTGCGAAAAGAGCCAATGCTATTTTTGCATTGGAAGCAGGCATACCGACAGATGCGCAAGATGGCGAGGTGCAGCGATTGCAAGACTGGTGGATGAGAACGGATGGGACTGATTGGTAGTTTTATGATGTGTCAAAAAGAAATGATGCAGCGCACTTTTAAGATGAGCACGCAATTGCAGATCCGAGCCGGTGTTCGCTGCATTTTCCTCTTTAAGGAAAGGATCCTCTTCGGACTAACTAGCACTTGCGCGAGGCTTGAAGTTGAGGGTATTCACCAGCACTAGGTACAGTAAGCTGACCACTGTGCGTCTGTGATTGCGGGGAAATATAAATAAGTCGTCAATGTTCTCTTCTGTTGCGCCAGGCAGAAGAAGAGAAAGAGAGATCTGAACGATGAAACTCTCCTCTCGTGCTGATCAAAAGGTTTATCTTTTAGATTTTGATCATGCCGGAAGCGCCAGAGACCTTTACTAAGACGCAGTACCTGGTGAGCCTTGAGGACGCACACGGGAAGTGAAGAGCTTGCCAATGTTAACATGTTTGTAGACCATCATTTGGGCATTGTCCGGCGTTGCGCTAGGATTCCTGGCGGCTCGGCTAGTGATTCGGTTAAAAGTGTTTGGTCGCTTAATGGTGGACGATGGTTTGGTGATCCTGGCCATGGTCTGCCTGTTTGCATCCGACGTCATCAATACCACCATGCTTTCAAAAACATACACTATTCAAGATGTACAAATCTTGCACATACCTAAGCCTTCTCACTATCAGGCTACAGCGGGTTCCTATGCAAAGTATCAGTGGGCAGATGCATACCTCTTCTTCACTAGCATTTGGGCTGTTAAAGGCTCCTTCCTCGCCTACTATGAGGATCTCACCAAACGGTTGACCACTATTCGTCGAGCTTGGTGGGCGACGATAGTCTTTACCATCCTTACCTACATCGGCAGTCTTTTTGCATACGCTTTCCTAGACGGTGTCCATTTCAAGACGAATCTCAGAAATGAAGCAATTAAATACCAGTTCTCAGCAGATCTATCCACCGACGTCTTTAGTGGGTCGCTTCATCTGTCCTGCAACTTCGAGAATCGAAGGCTGACTATGACGTACGAAGTTACCATCATACCACTTTTTATAGCCTTACGATCTCAAATATCCCCTAGGCAGAAGCTCGGTTTAGCCGGCATCTTCAGTTTGGGTCTCATTATAACAATCTTCTCAATCATCCGGTTCACCCTCAACTCTCCTGACCGTGGATTGGCCGGTCCAAGCTGGCTTCAAGCATGGTCTACCGTCGAACAGTCAGTCTCTGTTATCGTCGCATGCTTTGCAAGCTTTCGGGTTCTTGTAATACACAAGAGACGCAAATCGGAGCAATCGTCCTCGCGTGGTCGTGCGAAGTCCAAGTCTCGTTCTGGCTCACACGGACCTCGCCTTCCGTCTGTCAAGAATGGCATTTCGGATCTTCGATCTCACTTGGGAAACTCTGCATCACGAGGGACCAAGTCCATGGAGCTTCAATTATTAGATGCAACATCTTCAAGAAGTTTGGCACAAGCAACGGCGAGTCATGATCACGAAGAAAGCAAAAGCCCATTCTAAGAAGACTCTTGGGTTACCTTACGGAGTGCCATGGCACTTCCAGGGATATCTATCACAGAAGGTTGGCAGTAGCTTGATGGTTCATCCGAGGAAAAGCTTCGAGCTCATGTTCGGTAAATGAAGCCATGCCTGAGCATCTGGTGTCATATATCATGGAACAGGTTCAACAAGCTTCGCTACCGAAGCCCAGGATTCCGATATCTTAGGCCCCATTTCAGAAGATTAGGCTTCAGCTCTGTAAAAGAGAGGTGTAGGTGTTGATCGCGCATGCACCTAGTGTCCGGTGTTCGATTTCAAGTCGCCAAATAAGCCCTCTTTGCAGAGTCAAAGTGTTTTCTTTTGGAGGAGGAGGCCATCCATGTGCTATCATGGGCTGACGTCCCTTCCTGTCCAGGTGCAATCCTTCCCCTTAGACCATTTGCGCTACAGTGTTATCCCCTGTTTGCAATAGTTCGCAGAGTGTTTGTATTCATGCTCTTGCTTCTGGTCATCCTCGCAACCCTCTCGTCGTCATAAGCGCACATCGCTAGAGACTGATCAAGCTTGCGAACCTTTAAAAGGCAGCGGGCGCCGGCATCTTACGTAGGTTTGATATGAGGGAGAGGGTAGCCGCCGGAGAGGACGATCTTAGTGGCTTCAGAGGGTGTGGTTATCTTGTCCAATGAGAGGCGTAGAGGCGACCTCTCGTGGTACTTGTATTACCCACCATTGTCAGCAGATGAACATCAAGCACAGCGCGCATGCTAAGCACGATTGCACGAACGCTTCATAGCGTGACGCAGCAACGATGGTGCCTGGTAGTACGTCTCTTTCTCTCTGCACTCACGAATGCCTTTTGATCGCTAGAAGCCGACGACGGTCCAAAATATAGGTAGAGCGGAGAAGACGTTGTCGGATAGTAGCAGCGATAGCTACCCTATCACCACCCTATTAAACTTTTCGCTAAGCTGTAGGGCTGATGACCGCGCTAAGGGTTTAGCCTTTCATCTCTGCGATCTTTGGCTTCTCGCTCTCCGAATTCGTCGGAACTGTGAGTGGTATTCGGGATCATTCTAGTGTACTACGCGAATAATGCAGCTATAGAATAGCTACCAGGCAGATCAAATCAAGACTGCGGCTCACCCTCGCGCTACGCGAAGATCCTTCCCCTCTACCCTGACAGTCAATTGCGTAAAAGAGCCATCTTTATATATTTTGACCCTATTGTCAGACCGGCCCTTACCAGCGCAGACGCTGTCAAAAAGATCTTTTGAAACATGACATGCAAAACTATCAGCGATGCCAACCCAGATATTGCCGGCATTGGAGTGAGCCTCCACTGGTCATTATTTAGTCACGAGTTTAACGTATAGTAGATTATACTTGCATTTGGGTTACAAGCTTCAATATCTTTGCTGCTCTCGGCAACGGCGAGATTCTTACTCTCAAAGTATTTTCCATTGACTGGACGGGATAGGAAAAGTCTTTGGAAGCAATTATTGGATGCAGACCACACATTTCAGAAGCTATGGAGGGATGTTCGCCATCCAACTAAGACGGTCGATGCCAGTAATAGGGAAGAATCAAAAGCTAAAAAGGCCGTGAATACAATTGTTGAGAGTATTAAGAAAGGGATAGTCGATGGCATTAAAGATGGCGTCGACCCTTCACTCTTCTCATCGGGCGACGAGAATCACTTCCTTGAAAAGTTTGGCCTGGGTCGAGTCGTTGATATCGCTCGTCGAGAACTTACATTAGAGACTAGCCGCAATGGCATTAGAACGAACTTGTCGAAGGAAATCACTAAAACACAGGAAAAGGCGCAAGAGCTGATTTGTAAGGTCTTGTTGGTGGCAAGCGATGCTCAGACTGTGACAGGTATCCTAAGCACTGGTCTTCGTCCTCTGTTATTACTAATGAATATTCGAGGGATCGCCCTTATCATTACTGCAATGGTGCAGCAGAAGTCTCTAAGTCTTTACCATCTTCACATCATCTATGATACGATTAATTTTACAACGTAAGAAGCCTCTAACACTAGAATCGAAACCATACCGGTAGATCAAGAATTCTTATGCTAACAGTAGCGTAGTGTATCTAACATAGCAGCTATGAGTTGTGTATACGACACTCAGCTCGAGGGCAAGCGTGTCCGATACGTCTCCATAGGCATTTTCGGACTCCTATATACCGGTTTCACAATCATGCTGGGTATCCGCTTGAATGACTGGAATGATGCTTTACCCGGTCGATGTTACAGAACTTCGAAAATTGCTTTGCCTACAGCAAAGCATCCCTTTGTTGACCAAATCTACCTAGGATTCACGTCTTTCTATGTTTACTGCTTGATGGTTGTCGCTATCATGCTCTGCCGTACGCCCAGTACAAGACTATATTATCAGAAAAATATCATTACCGTTGGCACACTGCAGTTTGTTCTGCATGTGTACACGCTGGTGGCTTTGCGAATCTCAAATCAGCCGCTCTTGGATAATGCTGCTCTCGAAGACGAGTGGGGATTTGGTCAGGTGATTGCTCTTGTCATGCTGGTAGCAACACTGCTCGAGTGCGCGAAAGGCCTGGAAGGTAAGGTCACTAATGTAAAAGTGTCGCTGCGCTGCTCACAATCATGCCCTTAGAATACTTCTCTTGGAAGAAAGAGGGAGTTTCTAGCTTGGGAAATGGAGTAGAAGAGATACCTCGGGAACCTGTTATAGAACCGTAAGAAGACCTCTCGAACGCTGCCGTGGTTTTGATTTGATTTCAAGCGAGGGAATAAGAGGCGGGCCGTGGGGATGGGTGCAACCCTTCCAGGTACTCTCGGGGACATCGCATGCAGCGAATCCCCCGTGGGCGACTCTTCATGTACGATAAGATAGCAGCTGTAGAGCCTGATAGGGACTAGGTTTGAGGGGGTTTGGGTGCCGAAATATTGTAGCTCTGGGTGGGGAGAGATCTCCCTGGCGCCGACGCCGACCGGGGGGTCAAAGATATCGCCAAAATCGGTGAGCTACGTGACTACACACCTGCGCGCAGGAATCGCTGGCTTTCCAATCTTCCTGGAGCTGCCGAGTCAGGTGCCTTTCCCCCAAATCACCGGCCAACTTGAAGTTCCCAGCACTCGGAAGTAGCTTTAGGCCTGAGAGAAAGCCCCAGGATGGCAACTGGGGCTAGGTCCTCTCCTAGGAGTCTCCTAGGAGGGCATGGCTTATGTTTCGGGATCCCGGTCGACCCTACTACTACTGTTACGTAATAGCACACTACCGGACAGGCTACTTGGATAAATCGCACCGCTCTTCTCCTTGTATTCTGTCCGAGATAGATGAGGATGTTTACGAGAATGAAATGAGTAAGTAGAAGATCTGTATGCTAAGCTACCTAAGATCTTAATTTCTGGACTTGTGATAGGAACCGCTTGGCTGATGACTTGCGAGTAGGCTAGCGACCTCTTGCACGTCGTACAAGGCATGCTGTATCGAAATTGGCAAGGAGGGCAGGCTGGGGCATTGTGAGGAGGAATACACATGGTAGCAGATCACATTATTGATGAAGCTAGGTAAGTACGTTTTAGGATACGGAGGAGAAAACTACTAATACATACTTTGAGAGTTTGAATGTGTTATACTCATGCCCGGCTAAGGCTTCACAGTCCATAGAGGTATGAATCCGTACTAAAGTAGCTACAAAGACAAGCCATCTTTAGTAGCTATGTGGTTTTAATTAAGGCAAACTCGGGTAACTACGGCCCCATAAGACATAATACGTGTAGGAAAAAATCCCTTGGACTGCTTACGTGCCGGCAATAGAACCCTCTGCACATAAGTATCTGAAGGTTGAACATAGGCTGTTACGGCAAAGTCGCTCAATCATAACCCAGCAATGTGATAGATGACTGATTCATTACCCCTTTGGTTAATCATATGGAGGTGGGATATGAAGCAGACATTATTTATTTGGATGACGCGAATGAAGTGAAAGGTGAGAGTGTTCACAGTTGACGCGGAACGGAAGCTACTAGCGCGTAAACTTTGAACACTCTCACCTTTCACTTCATTTCACTTCACTCACCTTCCAATCACTCGGCTTGAACCAACACCAAATCACTGCAATTGACAAGGACAGAACAGAATAGGTACGAAGTGGCAGGC
This sequence comes from Parmelia sp. 050094, assembly GCA_018257885.1. NCBI lineage: Eukaryota > Fungi > Ascomycota > Lecanoromycetes > Lecanorales > Parmeliaceae > Parmelia > Parmelia sp. 050094. The sequence continues at coordinate 14,587 of JAEUBB010000350.1, forward strand.
ATCAAAACCGTCTCATAACAGCATTTCGAATTAAAAAAACCTTGGTTAGTCCGTCTACCGTGTCAACAATGGGCACTCGAGGACTGCGGGTCGTCCGCTTTCGCAAGCGTTACTACATTTTCTACAACCAATACGACAGTTATCCAAGTGGATTGGGCAAACAAGTCGCGGCAGAAATCCCCACAGATGCAGTAAAATATCAGGACTGGCTTGCTGCTCAGCGCGAATCTGCAGAGCAGTGGGAAGCTCTGTATGAGGATTTTCTCTCGGTCAGGCCCGGCAATGAAGTTACAACCAACTTGCCAGACTTCATGCGGCAGCATTTTCCATCACTACTTACTCCGCTGAATGACACATGGATCGAGTGGATCTACACAGTGGACCTTGATCGTGAGACTTTCAGTGTCAATAACGGGGCTCATTTCAAGCTTGACCAGATCCCCCATATTGATTGGATCGGCTCTCTTGCAAGCGCAGAACTTGGAGATCAGGTTTCTCTGCCGGGATCCGTACCTGCAGAGGCTGTCACGGATCTTGTGGTTCAATACAACCTTGATAGCAGCGACCTGTCGAAAGCCCCGAGTGTCAGCGACGTAGGTTCTAGCCTTGCAGATGGTACATCTTGAACAGACTCTGATACCTTTTAGGCTGCCGCACCCATCCAAGAGACCGTTATTCCCAAAAACCTCAAAGACATACCCTGGCGTCAACGTCACGGACCAATCCTGAGAATGCTCACATTTTACTTCTGGTCCTCCGCTAATGAAGGCTTACTTGCTGCTCAAATCCTACAACTGAATCCAGAAGATCTTCCTTTTCGCGAGTTCGCCTACTTGGCGCTTTGTCTGGCTGCTGGTGGAAAGAGTATCAATATTATCTCTAGCGAGAACGTGAGCTTTAGCGGTGTTCTTGGTTTTATCCGCGAAGGACAGGAGTACGATGCAGATTCAGAATTCATCGGCGGTCTCGCATCTGGGGCTCATCTGCAGGGCTCTTCCCCTGGGTCCTCGCCGCAAGGTACCCTATACTGGCTTGATAACGTTCTGGTTGTTCTCACTGCTCATCTTTACCGCCCTGGAGCCGCCGAAGAAGGAATAGCACGGATTATGAACTATTGCCAGCAAAATCATCCACAAGAACACATCGACGCCGTTTTAATCTCCGTCGAGCATGTGGTCCTGGTTCACATAGCTCCAAGTAGAGAGGTCCAGCACACCGCTGTCATGCCTTTAGTTGAAATAAAAAATCACCTCACAATGCGCGCCAGCGACCGCTACGCAAAACCTTACCTCGAAAAGCTCGCAGCAAAAGACGAAGAGTTCACGAAAAAGGAGGCAAAGAAACAGAGAATGGCTGACCAGGAGAGAATGCTCAAGAACGATGGGATTGTCATGCATTTCGGAGACGACAACGACGATGAACTCGACTCGAACGAAGAAGAGGAATCTGCCTTGTGCGCAACTCAAGTCGAGGGCGATATATGCTCCACATTTTATGCACTGGTGCACCTCTTCGAAGCAGCCGCTTGCAAGCGCATGCCTTTGCCTAAAGACGCGGATGGGCGTGTCCCCAATGAGATTTATACGCAAATAATCAAGCATGTCACTGACATAGAGACACGGCAGTCCTTGATGAAAGTGTCGAGGACATTTCGTCGACTTTGCCAAGAAGACCTCCTGTTCGCTGAAGGCTTGATCTTTGAATCTTCCGACTCCTGTCAAAGCTGCGATGAAGCCGAGTCTATCCCTGACTGGTATGAGAAGTTCGACGTTGCCACTGGGACCCATTCGCGGGTTAATTGGAAGAGAGCCGGGGATTTCCTTGACTACGGAGGCCCGTCGTGGAAGGTAGCAGTTGGGACAGAACGCAACAAGAAGTCTCTTCTCCCGGGGCTGGCCTTCAGATTTGAGGAGGTCTAACAGTACTTCGGCGGCTTTCCGGCGCTGGCCCACTGAATATGCAAGATTCCCAGTGGGGTGACCAATCAATGCGCCCAATGGTCCATAGTCATTGGTCGCTCCCGGAGCGGTCCAACTGGAATTGTTTACAGGATTCGTGCTCCTGCGCTGAATTGGTCCGAATCAAGATTCTTCGACATCACTAGGCGCATTGCGCCCAACTTCATGCTAGATGCTATGTCTCTATTGAGTAACCCATGAATAGAAAGTAGCACTCTGCTCCACACCCACCACCTCCCCCAAAATCTGGCCCCAATGAAACGAACGTGCATAGACGCTGCGATAATGGCACCGCACTCCAATCCAATCGTCATCGTAAGATGTGTAATCTCAGATTTCTGAGACCCAGACCTCCCTGCAGAGTGAATCCCGCGTGTCGTAAAAACCAACGAAATGCCATCCATCACTGCAATTTTATCTCTAGCACCACGTAGATCCTCCAGCGACTCCGAGAGTGCACTTGAAGTCCTGATCAGAGCACTCCACGTTCTCATACAAAATGGATACAAACTCCACATCGCTCCCATCTCGCAGATGTGTAGAGAGATTACGCCGGAGCATCAAGTAGTGGGCCATATCTCAGCATAGACCGCATCTTATACCGCGGCGCCGGATACCCCCACATCATTGCGCCAGCTCGTTCAGCATGCGGGCGGGCGGGGATGATGAGCGCGATGGCACTAAAAGAAGAAGGTCAAGGAGCCGTTCTACAGTTTTAGGGGACGGCAGTGAGATAGGAGCGCGTGTATTTTGCGTGGAAGGGGTGGATGGTTACTACAGGGTCTGGAGTGCGAGTCTCAGCGGTGTCGAGTCAGAGATGACGGATCTACGCACCCGAGTAGGGCGGTGTTGATGGGTACTAGATGGATAGATAGATGGGCATATGAGTAAGCATTGTCTGCTTGCTCTTGGTTCTTGGGCGTTGTTGTCTGTAAGGAGAGGAGTATTTTTGAGGTTGCGTTTGGGAGATTTTGCGGTTTGGGGGGAAGTTGATGTTTGTTTCTGGTTTGATTGATGATAGAGCGATATTTGATTTCCTGATTCTGCGGGTTGCTCTCAATGAATTGAAAATTCTCGTCTGTATCTAGACTTCTCCTATATCTTCCCGTGATCTGAATATATAAGCACGTACTAAAAACCAAACTGCCCTTACACTTCTCCCTTAGTACCTCATGTCGTATTTCACGCCAAAGCTTTCGGATCCGTATTCGCCGCCGCACTCGCGCAACTTTCTGGATTATTTCCCAACAACTCCCCCCTCGCCGAATACCCCTGGGCACCATTATAAACGCCCGCAAACGCCCCGCCCGGCTCATACAGAATCACTGTGCCATTTCGAAACACCGGATCCGTAAACGTCTGATTAAAATACATCTCGTTCCTCTGACACTCGCCGTTTGTCAGAATCAGCGGCTGCGAAATGACTTCGTGGAACGTGTGTGCCGTGAAGCTCGATTTCGAGACGGTGAAGAAATCCGTATCGATCGCTTCTTCGATGACGCCTGGTCCGGAGACGGGGTTCGGCACGATCACGTCTTTGATCTGGGCGATGTATTCGGGCGGCGAGGTCGAGATTTCCACGTAGGGAGCGTCGTCCGGGACGAAGGTGGCGACGAGGAGAGTTGTGCCTTCTAGAGTGCCGACTGTGGCTATGGGTTTCGTGCGTGATCAGCTTCTTATCCACGTGTGGGGTGACTTGGGTCGCGCGTACCAGGAACAGTAGCTCCCAACGTACTCCCATTAAAGCCGCCAATGTACCCCTTGACGCTGAACTGGAACGGTGTCTTGCCATCCCCAAGACGATCGACATACGGCGCATAGATACTGCCGCCAAACAACGGTGTCGGGATCTGCAGCGCCGACATGCGGATGTCGTACTGGAGGGAGATTGTGACGAGCACGGGATGCTTGCCTGCAGGGAACCCGTTCGGAAAGAGCGTCTTGTCGGATGTTGGTAGCGGTACGAGTTTGTAGGGGGCGACGGCGGTCTGGACAGTGGTGATGTCTACGGGTACGATGAAGTACGCTGTGGGAGGTTATCAGTATGGTGTGCGGTGGCTCAAAAAGAGGCGGAGAACTGCAGGGCGACATACTTCCGTCCACGCACTCGGTACGTAGGTTGGGATCGTAGACGGCGAGATTGTTAGGGCATTGAGTAGAGGCGAGAGTGATCATCAAGAGAAAAGAAAAGAATCGAACGAGTCCCTTGATACTGATTTGAGCCATCACTAGTGACACTTGTCACAGTTTCGGAATTCTCTGAAAAAGGACTCCCTGTATGAAGATGTCTGCAGTAAAGAGTATTTACCTTGTGCGAATGGTGCCAAGCCAAACCTGATCCGTTCGAGCCGCCGGTGCTGTAGGGACAGAACACGCAGGATTTGGCAACATATATAATACAATTAAAAGGACACGTTCATAATTCCAAATGACAGATTCTCCACACCCATCCCTTTACGCATGATCATCATGACGAGGGTGGCGATGATGCTTTGGCCCCAAATGGCCCCCAAGTTGGTATTCGCAACAACTCCGTTCCGTGCAACAGACAATGTGACAACTTATATAGCATTCTTTACTTCTTTCATGCTAGAACAGGAAGTCGCGTGGTATTCCGGTATGGAAATACCTTCCTCATCGGTTGATGCACCATTAAGCGAATGGATCTGTAGCATCTCGGTCATGCTCGGGATCGTCGTTTTATTCTCTTTGGGCCCACATGAATGTCCGATTGGTTCCGCATTTCACAGCGTAATAACCTCTTACGTTATAGGAGCGCACAATGTAGCCCAGAAAGGAAATTTCAAAAGTTAAAGTGGACAAGCTGAGAATCATGGCCTCGCCTTCAGATCAATTGAGGGTGGTACAACAGATGTGATTCGTCAATCAATCTTTGTCGTGCTGAGATCCGAGGATGACCCCATCGGGACTGACAATGGATTGCGGATTTCACCTAGACGTGACCTTCTATGAGGCGTTGCAAGATTGGATAGGTGGCGTTTCGGCACTCAGTGCCGCCGAGGGCAATTGCAGAAACATTGACAACCAGCTTCCGACTGTGTTTAACTTGAATGGTATTGCGAGTGACTGACAGTCCATGCTATTCACTTACAAGAGTAGGCGTATAGCAGTGCTGATGTGTAGTGCTGCGTGAAAACCTGTGCTTGCCGCTCTCTTAGTGTAAAGATTGTGAGTCCTTTGCTATTTCAGATCGGAACACCCTATACAACATAGTACCTCTGTAAGTTAGCCAAAATGGCTGATGAGCATCGAAAAGCAAGACCAATCCCTTGATAAGATGGTCTTAACGTTTTATAGTCTTTGGTTCCCCAACACCCCTTCGGTGTACCGACTTCATTTATTTTCCAATCAAAAAATTCCATTCGCTAGAACCATCTGTAGACCAGTTGATTTTGAGATCAAAAATACACTGACTGTCAACTGTCAAACCTTAGACTGCGCCGTCAACTACTCCAACCAACTGGTTCAGCTGTTAGTTGAAACATTAGTTGGTGCACCGTTGCCAGCCATGAAGGCGCAAGATCTGGAGCGAATTATCATGGTAGACAGAGCCAGATTTGTACCCAAGAAAAATATGGATAGATGGAAACTGTCGGGACCGTGATTGAGGCTTTTCCTAATGGTATGCAAACGGGCCGGATAGGTAAATCCTAGATGGGGCTGAATAGCTTCGTTGCTAGACATTGACGGGCTTGGTTCCGTTAAGTCTGAAGGGCGGAAGGCTACATATTGGAAACGCATCAGACACGCATTTACAGTATTTTGCTGAGAAATATAGGGAGCTACCTCAACTAGATTGTCTTAGGCGAGCAGAGGATCTGTAGGACCAATGCAAAAATTTGCGCGACAGCCGTGCGACAAAACCTTGACTTATCGCCGATTTCGGCATACATATCGCGTATGTTGAACATGCAATGCCCCGCTTTCGATGGCGTCTAGGCTCTTGAAAACGATAAGTAACGCAGCCTTAGGCCTACCATTACAGCTTCAAGCAATAATTCGCGTGGACACTGCTCGAGTCCCACGCTCTGCTCTGGTAGGTGCGTGTCCTTAAAAGTACGTACTATCTTGCTCAAAGATTTAAGACAATGTGTAGGTATGAGGCGTTGCTCTCGATGAAGAAGCTGGAGTCCATAGAGGCTTGTGATTCGCAGGGAGTATGTAATCAGGTTGCCGCCCGCTAGACTCTCTACGAGTTGCCCGTACAGTTGTCTTGGCAAGTAGCCTTGCCCATTGGGCTTATCACCCCCACAACGTCTAATTGTCTTTGCGCAGAGCTGAATATACATATACCCATCCTGGTTGTTGATCAGCTCTTTCACAGACGTTATCAGAGATCAATCTTGATGCCCAAATTTACCTCAGCCTAGCGACGATGCCATTAGGTTTGCGATTGCTGAGGCGGCGGAAACCGCGTGTTAGGGATGTAGCTATTGCGTCATTTCAGGCGGCATCTCAGACGGGGTCTGCAGCAGCTACCGGAGAGTCACCTGCGGGTCCACAAAGCTCTTCAGGAGCTAGTACAGATTTGAATCATCCAGCCAACAATTCTGGAACGACCTCGGAGCCGATCTCGCCGAGAGATCTCTGGGACGAGGCGTATGAAGCTCTTCGTGAGGTGAACAGCAAACTCGCCGAGCAATACGAAGAAACGATAATGCGAGTGGATCAAGAGGATGCCCGGCTCGCGCCTGTTCGGACTCCTGCGAGACAAGAACAATTATCGGCTGTCATTAAGAGAAGGCTAGATTCTATTGAAAAAGACCAAACCAGCTTCACGCTGGCAGGTAGGAAGATTGTACCGCAAGAACAGTTGGATAAAGTCGTCCGAATAGTCATGTTTGCCAAGGATTTTGTTTCTTCTGCCGTGAGTGCCGAGCCTCATGCAGCACTTGCCTGGGCTGGAGTTTGCGCGCTTTTGCCTGTAGGTGTTGGAATCGATTCCCTTCCTCCCCAGAAGATCTCATACCAAGAAGAATATATCTCGCCTGCATTTTAGAGTAGTAGCGATGATTCAATGATTGGGCTGGACGTTGATCTTCCTTTATAAGGCTTTCTTTCTTCTATGTTCTGTGTTCGCAACGTTACTGAAACCTTTCTCTAGCTACTTTTGAACCCTACCTCACAACGTGACGAGGCTAAGCAGGGTTTCGAATCTATCCCGTTCATCATTCGTCGATATCAAGTCATCGAGCGTCTGAGAAGGCCAAATCCGGGTCGCATTGCTCGTGCGCAGCCAGATTCAGATGCCCTAGTTACAGATCTCGAAAATAAAATGATTCAGCTTTACAGTAAGATCCTTGAATACCAAATACGCCTTGTGCACCAGTATACTCACAATCGGGCTTTGCGGTACGGCCGTGACGTCTTTAAAGCAGACGAATGGAATAAGATGTTATCTGAAATAAAGACACTAGACTCTGAGTGCTCACAACTAGCTGAGGAACTCGGACAGGAGGATCGTGATTTGGGAGTAAAAGAGAACAATGCGAAGATTGATACTCTTTTGCAATCATGGAATGTGGGCCTTCAAGATTTACAAGAGCTGGGTACGAACACATATTTGGCCTTGGACACCCTTGCAAAAGAGGACCATGGTCGGAGAGCGAGAGAAGATATTCGCCAATTGTTGCAAACTCTACGCACCAAGAATCCCTACCAGGAGCAATTAGAGAGGACTCCCAGTCGTCAAACAGGTACCTGCAAGTGGTTTCTTGAACACCCTCTGTTTCAGACTTGGCGCAAAGATGAACACTCTAGATTACTTTGGGTATCAGCAAATCCTGGCTGCGGTAAATCAGTCCTGAGCAAATGTCTTGTAGAAGAAAAACTGGCAACTCTGGACCCACAGAATGCCACAATATGCTACTTCTTCTTCAAAGATGTTTCACCAGACTCAAAAAGTATCACTAAAGCCTTGTCTGCAATCCTGCATCAGTTGTTCACAAAGATACCTAGCCTTGTGGAACATGCCATCTCCGCATTTGATGAGAATGGAGATGAGCTGTCTTCCATGTTCAGCACCATGTGGGAGATTTTACAAAACGCCGCTGCAGACCTTAGAGCAGGTGAGATTGTATGTGTGTTAGACGCTCTTGATGAATGCGAAGAAGCCCAGCAGATCACTCTGATAGAAAAGCTTAAGACATTCCACAGCAAAGCGGAGGACAGTAATTTCGGGAAGCAAGGGCTCAGCTTCCTACTGACAAGCCGACCGTACCGCAACATTCGCACACAATTTCACAGCTTGATTCGACGATTTCCGACTATACATCTGTCTGGAGACAATGAGTCAGACCTTATAAAGGAGGAAATTGACCTCGTCATACACTCAGAAGTCTCAGCGATAGCATCGGAAAGGTGCCTCGGCAGTGAGACGAAAGCTTTCCTCCTCAAACAGCTATTAAGTATCGAAAACCGTACTTATTTGTGGCTGCACCTCATCCTCGACCAGATCCGTAATAGCGATAATGCTGGGAATCAAAAAGCTTTACGAAAAGAGATCCAAACAATACCGCAGAGTGTTAGTAAAGCCTATGAGAGCGTTCTAGCGAAGATAAAGGACAAGAAGCTAGCCTTCAAGTTACTTCACATCATAACTGGTGCCGAAGCCGCGTTGACTTTACAAGAGCTGAATGTGGCAATGTCTATGGAAGACGACTCTAGATGTTACGCAGATCTCGAAATGGAGAGCGCTACGGCATTTGAACTACGAATTAAGAGTATTTGCGGGCTTTTCATTTATACGGATCGCTCCAAAGTCTTCCTGATACATCAAACTGCCAAAGAATTCTTGAGGTTGAACTCAGACGTCTCAATACCTCTCTCAGGGACGTGGGAGCACTCTTTGAGGCCAGAAACGTCGAATTCGCTACTTGCCGGAATTTGTATATCTCTCCTGATGTTCGATGATTTTCAAGAAGATCCGTTGTCGGCTGAAGGCTTTGATCATCCCGTATCGTCAGCACAATACGAACAGTATTGCAATTCTCATGTTTTTCTTGAATACGCTGCCAAATGGTGGCCTGACCACCTAAAGTCATCCCCCATGGAGCAACAAAATGCATTGTTCGAGAAGACCACATATCTCTGCAATGTAGAATCTCGACGCTGTTGTACCTGGCTTCGCGTGAAAAGATTCGTTGAAAATGGTTATCAACCTTCAAATGTCACCGATCTCATCCTTGCGTCTGAACTTGGACTTGAAGCATTGGTGAAGCATCTGCTGTCCAAAGGAGTCAAGGTGAACGCTAGAGATAAGGAAGGAGCGACTGCCCTAAACCGAGCTGTGCGGACTAGCAATCAAGAGTTAGTGAGAATCCTGTTGGCTCACGGAGCTGATATCGAGGCCGGCGACTGGGAACCTCCCTGGCGTGAAAAGATCAGCGAAAATGGTTCAGAGCGGGAGGTTAAAAATGTTGTGGGAAGACCGCTGATGCTAGCTACAATTGGTGAAGACCATGACATGATGCGAGCGCTGCTTACGGCCGGCGCTGATCTAGAGGCACGAATGACTTGGGGCGATTCTGAACACATGACCGCGCTGCATAGTGCGACGTTCTTAGGAGAAGAGTCGACGATGCGGCTCTTACTTAACAATGGAGCTGACGTCAATGCGAGGATAGGAGGCTCTAAAGATCAGCGAAAGATGCAACGACGGAGAATTTTTCCAAGGCAAACCCGTGCACATATGACCGCGTTGGAGACTGCGATAATAATGGAAGACACTGTGAAAGTGGGTGTGCTTCTTGATTACGGAGCAGACCCAGAGACAGAGGTTTTTGGGGATGAGGAGGCCGGGGAATCAGATTCAATCTCACTTCAATCTGAGTATACTAGAGAATCTGTTTCAACTGCAGCTGGCGACATTGATGGACAATATACTAGTGGAGATCCTGCACCTGTCGAGAATGCCGAGTACCAGTCAACGATTAGTGAAGATCGAGCAGACTCCTTTATAGATGAAGACTGCTCAGAGAGCAGATTCGACAGTAAAGTTCCTCACAACCAGATTCTTGAAGTGTGGGATATAGCCATTGAAGCCATCTCGAAGATGACAGTACTCCATATGGCGGCTACCAAAGGAGTTGGGGACGTGGTGCGACTCTTGCTGCAACACGGGGCTTCGAAAAGACCTAGTTCTGCTGCACCACCAGAACCAACAGCACTACATCTAGCGGCTCTGATGGGCTATCATCAAGTGGTGAAGATACTTCTTGAGCAGACGGCAGATGTCGACCCTAAAGATCACGAGGGGAAAACACCGCTACATCATGCGGTATGGTGCGGCTATGACCGTGTAATCAACGAGCTTCTAGAACATGGTGTGAATACAAATACCAAAGACAACTATGGAAGCACGCCATTGCATATTGCAGTTTCGATGGGCTACGATCTTGTGATGAAGGACTTGCTTGATTACGGTGCCGACGTCACTGTTAGGGACTCATATGAAAACACACCACTACATCTGGCTGCTAGGAAAGGTTTAGTGGAGATCGTGGATATGCTTCTGGAATGCCTCGTTAATGTCGATGCCCAGAGCCGAGGGAAGATGACGCCAATGCTTCTAGCTGCTCTGGAAGGCTACAATCACATAGTGAAAAAGCTTCTCGTCCACAATGCCAAGGACAGAGATGAGGATACTCCGCTACACGTGGCAGCTTTGGATGGAAAGAATCAAGCCATAAAAGAGCTACTATACTCTAGTGCAAATGTCAATGCAAGGAACATAGATAAATCGACACCACTACATTTAGCGGCTTTGGAAAATCACTATCACGTGGTCATAGCGCTGCTCGACCAAGGTGCCGATCTCTACGCTAAGGATATTGATGAGGACACTCCGTTACACATAGCAGCTAATAAGGGACATGATCAAGTGGTGAAGAAGTTGCTGGACTCTGGTGCCGATGTCAATGCAAGGAACATTAAGGAGGAAACACCATTACATCTAGCGGCTTGTAATAGTCACGATCATGCGGTCAAAGCACTGCTTGACCAAAATGCAGATCCCAACGCTAATGATATTGATAAGGATACTCCATTACACAATGCAGCTAATGAGGGACATGATCAAGTGGTGAAGAGGTTGCTGGACTTTGGTGCCGACGTCAATGCAAGGAACAAACAGGAGGTAACACCCTTATATATGGCGGCTTGGAAAAGTCACGATCACGTGGTCAAAGCGCTGCTCGACCAAGACGCCAATCTCAACGCTAAGAGTCTATATGAGAACACTCCGTTACACTACGCAGCTTATAAGGGACATCATCAGATAGTGAAGAGGTTGCTGGACTTTGGTGCCGACGTCAATGCAAGGAACAAAAAGGAGGAAACACCATTACATGTAGCAGTAATGTATGGCCGATGCCAGGTCGTCAAAGAGCTTCTCAACCATAATGCAGATTTATGGTGTGAAACAGAGAAAGGGTGTACCGCAATCGATCTAGCAACAACTTCCGATGACCAAGAAATACTATCTTTGTTGCGCGAAACTTATCCTCAGAACTCGCATAAGAGGCGACGTCTCGAGGCTCCAGTTTCAAGGAAGCCCGAGATGGGAGATACCGGGGAGGGAGATTGAGAGTCCGACTGGCACTGATCTATATACATCTCGAGCTGTTGTGCAGAGATCAGAACAATGCCTGCTTCCTAAGGATAGCAGCAAAATGTTGGCCCACAATGCTGCGGTTTGTTCTATTTTTGGCTTCGACAGAGCTGTCGCCAACTCTACCGCCCTCGATCTCATTCCTACATCCTTGCATTATTATCATGAGCTCACAAGCTTTGTCTTGGGCTGCTTATTGCGTTCGCAGCCAAAGTTTTATGGGTACCCTCAGCTCGCGTCAAGAAGGCTTGCTACAATACTTTTCTTGGAAGGTCGAGCACGTATCCGGGAGCAAAAGCTGATTCTAGCTATTTTTATCTCCATCGTGGACATATGGGGTGAAGCGGTGCCGCTTATGTTGTCGGATTGGGAATTAGGTTTGAAGGGAAAGCGGTGACCTGTGTGTTTTATGATGCGGATATGACGACTTTCGAGTTGTGGTGATGAATTGGGGCAAGTGGAAATCTTTCGTGGACGGGCATGTGGAGCAGTATTCCTGATATATAGACAGCGAGGGTGAAGACGGTGTATTTTTGGAGCACGGTCATTATGTGAAGTAAGCCGCAGACCTGTATCCGACGAGATAACGAGCTCCAATTTCCTAGTAGCTGGAAATTCGAGAGCTTTGCTCAACTACGCTCGTTTTGGTATTTATGGTTAGCTTGGTATATGGCAAACTCGCATGCACGTGATGAGATGCAGATTAGACGAATTCCAAAGTCCGAGTAATCGTCGAAATGTCTAGGAACTCTTGTGCCTGACCTACGTATTCGAACAGCTGTCCCATAACCGACGTGTAATAGTAACCACCGGCTTCTGGGTGAAAGTTCCGCATGTCGCATCACGGACAGTATCGCCAATTGCAGTAGCGCTTCTAGTCCGTGCATCTTAGGTCTCGCTCGAACTCTGTCTTCCCCCCTTCTCCAATTGTGAATTTCCATCGACGTAGCCAGCCGCAAGATGAGACTTTTGCACGCCATTCGTGACGTTAGCGTCGCAGCCTCAATATACCCATCAACAGTAGCCTCAGCAAGCATCTCCACCCCAGATCTATCAATTCTCCAAACCCTGTCCAACAATGTTTCAACAAACTTATCCATCCCTTCCGCACCTATCGACCCACGCTTTCACATCACAGGCTTCAATGGACCTAATACACCCCTTACCCAAAATTCACTCCTCATGACCGCAGTCAACGAGATGGCAAAATTGGCTCTACTTGATTGGTATGGTAACATTGGGAGTTTCAGAAGCACGCCACTCCCTGGGTACTCGGACATCTCCATCTCGATAAGGACCGCGCCTCCTGAACAGCAATTGGACACCCGCATCGCCGTCTGGGGCCTCTTCGCTGCGATCGATAGCATGAGACTCGAAGGTAGATTCGAAGAAAACGAGTATGACCTCTATTGGGTTGACTCCGTCGTCGCTGTTCTTAGTTTCAAGACTGTCGCGACTTCACAATCCGCAACAGGAGGACAGCGCAACGAAAGCGAGAACGAAAGCGAAAGCCTCGACCTAATGCTACCGACTTTGCCAAGTGTTGACGACTCCGTTTCGGATGAGATCGCCGGAACGCTGAAGGGCAGCTTCGTTGCGGATTGCCTTTATATAGCCAGGGCGCGGCCTCTCACCTTTGAAGAGGTCCTCCTACCGATCATTAACGCGCTGAGAGAGGTCGCTGCACAGCCCAAGAGCTCCTATCTGGATTCAGCCTTCCAGGTGCCGGTCATGGCCTCTAGAGTATTCTTTGCCGGACCAGATGCTCGCAGGATTTCAAGACGTGCTACCTATCAGTACAAATATGTCATCAAAGCGCTGCATACGATACCCGATTTCTTGTTAACGAACCATAGACTTGCGGAGATGTGTATGAGAATCACTGTTAATAACGTCTATGTTGGTACTGGAGGGTTGGACAAGCTAGAAGATGTGGTCAGTGCAATTGCTCCGACTTCCTAGCGCGGTCTGGTAGCTCTCGAGAGCCATTGTGAAATGTGTTAGTCAAAAGTCTATGCCAATCAAGTCAAAGACATGTTTTCGATACGATAGAAATCCAATACTCAACCTCGCAGTATGTTTCAGCTCGACACGGCATATCCTTTCCCTTCAAACCCAGTCCCTATCTTACTTCCTGCCTTAGCCGAGCTGTCACCCCACACAGACGTCCACTTCACAATCCCATAGCATGAATGCCCTCGCAGCTTTGTTGATATACTGACTGCTTAGAGTGCCGACAGAAATGCTGTATAGTAAGGTCGACCGGCAGTTGAGACCACTGTAGTACATATTGGGACTCACGCACGGCAGCGAGAACAGATCGATATGACCAAGAAACGATCCGTCGTCGAGGTCCATCTTGCCAGAGTTCCTCCTCAGCCCTTACGCATTCGGAACTCGCGCGAACGTGACCGTTTCCGCTAGTGATTTAGGTGAGGAAGAAAAATGCGATATTCAAGCCGACCACATATGATCGAAGTTGGAGGGTACATCGAAGAGAAGGCTGAAAGGGATACTATATCGGAAGATCATCTTTCGCCATAGTCCCTCCCTGGTGTGTACTGCCGGCCTCTGTAGCTTTGGAGCGACCTGCATGAACATCTACCGAGGCCCTACATTTTGAAGATGTTCCTGTAAAAGGGCGTAACTTGGTTCCCGTCAGCCTGTGCGCGACATGTCGATGCCAAGACTTGCCGCTGCCCAATCACCATCATTTCACACATGCAGTCCTATTCAGGCTTAGTGATCTGAGCCCCACGAGGCTGAGCAGGCAGACATCACTCCGCCATCCACCTCGGTCACCAGCAAATTCTCCATCAGCTGACAAGCAGCACGACATCAAAGTCAAAGCCATTGATACTGCAATCTCGAAAATTCATTCAAGTCCATTGACTCACAATGGACGGCCTATCCGGCGCAGCAAGTGGGATGGCCGTCGTGTCTCTTGCCATTCAGCTTGGTGGCAACATCAAGCAACTCTACGATTTCTGGGGCTCGGTCAAAGAGGCGCCCGACGACATCCACACCATCAATACTGACTTGAGCCTCCTATCGAGCGTATTTGCTGAGATGGCTTTCGAAGAGCAGCACTTCGGGCCAGACCACACGCTGACGGCGATACTAGAAGCTTGCTACGATAGAGTCAGCAAGCTCACGCAGATTACTAATGATCTGGAGCCGGGATTTGCGTCAAGGAGCCTTCGAATTCGCAAATGGACAGCCTTTAAGGCTGTTTTGAAACGTGAACGAATTCAAAAATTTCAAAAGTTGCTGGAAGGATTGAAGACGACTTTGATGCTGGCACAGCAAATGCACCATACGTAAGCATTAACAACCATGTTGATCGATATGTCTCACTAAGTGAAATGAAAGACGTCTGAATCGTCATCAACAACAAGACGTCAACATGATTGCGAGATGTCTTTCTAGCCTGAGACTAGAGCAGATGTCGGCGACTGTTACTACAGCCTCAAGTAGCTTGTCTATTGACAATGGTCACACGAATACTCTCCGTAAAGAGGCTTCTCGAATCTGTCGATTTGTTCAAAATCCTGTACAGCGTGTTGGCTTCGAACTCGATTCCGATATTGCAGTCCAAGACCTAGCCGACAATCCTTCCAGAGACCAAACCACGATCTCTTGGCCTCTAGCCAAACCAAACATTGGCCGTTTCGCTTCTGCGCATCCCGATGAGACCTCGCCTGGACCTAAACAGCAGAGAAGAACGAATCGCACGCTAAGTATAGGATGTTCTATTACGCAGACCCTATTTGGCGCCATCACAACTACGACAACAACACGCGTACTGAATACAAATCCCGTTGGCGATGAAGCTTTGGATGATGAAGATTACCAGTATGAGCATGAGAGCACTGTCAGGATTCTACCAGCTCAGTGGCTTCTCAAGCTTGGCTTTAACTATGCTTACACCTTCTCCACCAACGATTCTTCCACGAAAGGGTGGCAATTCTGTGTGAAACCCATAAATCTAGTTCCCGACGACGCATTAATTTTCAAATTCTGCATTCACGGAAATATCGAAGGGGTTCGAGATCTGATATCAAAAGGTCATGCATCCGTTCGAGATGTTGACTCTAGGGGTCAACTTGCGCTCCACGTGAGTCATGTTGCGTTGCCTTTATTTGACAAGGTGATTTTCCGGGATTCCTTGCATCTGACTCTTGTCGTTAGTATGCGGCGCGAAATCATCACCCACACTTATGCAGATACTTGATAGAAGCGGGGGCCGACAGAAATGCACGAACCTTTAGCCCTTGGTACAGCTTTCCACTGTTAGAAAATCCCCGACTGATATGATGGAGACTGACTCGTCTGAAAAGGTCACCAGGGAGTCCGCTTGTACGGATGGCCTGGAACTCTATCACGAAAGACGTACTAGTAAATGCTATCGACACATACCGGATCTTTGAGGCTTCTTATGACTTTTGGGACGAAAGGGGAGATGGATGGAAAGTCTTGGAAGGGGTACAAGCCTCGGTTGATTACATCTCTCCTGCAGATGTCGAAGCAACCGTCGAATTTCTTCGATGGATAATACAGTCATCAAGCCCGGATATCAAAGCCAACTACAATATGAACAAGGTCCTTACTATGATGCGCACCGCTGGTCCTGGAATAGCTGACGCTATGGGCTTGCTTTTGGGACTGGCCCCTACCGGGGCTATTGACTATGATAAATTATTCCCAGAAGAAAGAGATAAAATGGTACTTTTAGCCATTATACTAAATCGAAATTGGGATAGTGTCAAGTTGTTACTCACATTAGGTGCTAATCCTCATCATGTCTACATCAACAATGGTCACAGCCCTTTCACAGAAACGCCCTTCTCTTTGGCCATGTACTCTTCGTGGGCATTTTGGGCCTTTCGAAATATTCTACGCGGAATCGATCTTGATGTCGCGGATATCGCTCGCCAAGAGTTGAAACAGGGAAGTCCTTTGTTCGACGCCGGGTGGCAAACGGATACTCTTCGCGATTTGCTCGAATTCGAATTTGAGCCCGACATCGAGCCACCCGAATCTTACTGGTATGTTATATGCGATTACTGCTGTAGCCCTCTCTCCGGTGTTGCAGTTCAACCATACTGGCAAGGCGTACTTGAAAGCATCAAGAACGGAACCTATCAACAGAGATCTTACTTAGACACCCAGGACGAGCAAACATCCAATAGCCGAAGCAACCTTGCAGCCACCAGTAAGGAGTCTCTAGCCAGCATTACCGGTCATAGCATGTTAGCGCAGGGCCCTGCTCTATCAGAGGATCAGGCTGCCCAGCCGGACGAAAAACCCTCCGTCAGTAAAGATGACACTTTAAGGAGGATAGCAGACAGAACAGAAATCTGGTGTATGGACTGTTGGTGTTATTACAAGGAGACCAACCGTCGATGGTCACCTGCTACCGCCGGGACGCAATCTTCGGATGGAGACGACTCGTCAGACGACGATTACTCTCCTTTGCTCTTCAATACTTAGACACTTCAATATCTGCCAAGGTTGAAGCGAATGCATACACCATCGATTTCCAAGCAATCGGCAGACTTGATCCAAGAAAAATGTCACGAGAGCGTCAGAAACGTCGCCGCATCAGCAACTCACCTCTCCGAAGTCCTTTCTCTTGCGTGGTTCACAAATAAGCTCAAGCAGATATCGTCCTTATTCTGGGTGTAGAGAAGCAGAAGAGATCCGCCACATGAAATGACCGACTCGAGGACAGTCTGAGTCACGCCGCACTCTTACCGATGTAAGATCTAGCTTCAAGTTCGCCCACGGCCGGCTTCTCTAGACCGATTTATAGCACCGGGTTCTAGCTCGGCTGAGCGTTGACCTACCTCATTTAGCATCGAAACGGTCTCGGTGAATCCTATCTCCTCAGAGATGACGGCCGTTATTGCGTTCAACAACAACACAATATCTTATGCTATGCGGAAATCATGTCTTAACATCAAATTCGAGAAATTGCGGCATGGGTGTATGGGAAGTGTAAAAATTGAACAGATAGGGTTGGAATAAACATATTAGAGATTCAAGCTAGGCATATAGATCCAACAGCGGACTGTCGACAGACGCGAACCTTATATGGGGTATACCATCACCACGAGCCAATGAGATTTATATTCTTACAGTATCGTTCCTTCTTCATGTCTTTGATTGGATAATCCAGACTTGATGTAAGCGATCAAGACGTCTAGCTCATCGACCAACCTTAATGCACATCACCATCTCAGATTCGCATGTTGAAGTCATCCGCCGCACGAGTCTCTCGTGTACATCAACATCCCAGAATACCTTGTATAAAGAGCACAGTAAACCCCCCAATCAACAAGAGAAACAATGAGCTCCTACGATCCGGCTACGACCCCAAATACGGCTACAACCGCAATGCCTTCGCCCACAAGACCGTCGGAACCGCCCTCATGGGCCGCGTCGTCAAGATCATGGTGACGCCAATTGGCCTAATCAGCGAAGCGATCCACGCCCGCAAAGACAAACGACGGTCCTCGTCCGGTGCAATTGCCCAAGAAGCCGTCTCGAATCCATCAGCCCGAGAAGATGAAAACCCGACCAAAGCTCGAACGGAAAGAAAAGACTCCGCCTACGTAGAAGTCCCGCCCGAGGTCGCCGACGAGCTCATCGCCAGCGGCCAAGCGGAGCCAACAGACAGACACATGCCGACGCACGAACTAGTCGTTGACGACAAAGAGGACGACAGCATCACCCGCGACGAGACGGACTGGGCCCTCGACGAAGCCGCCGCCGAAACCGAAGACAAAGACCCCTCACCAACCGACAAAATAGATGTCGAGGGTCCCAAAGAGCAACCAGTCTCCCCAACCCCCCCTCCCACCCTCCCCTTCCCCATCATCCTCCCCCAACGCCGCCCCGGCACCAAAGCCCGCGGCTTCGTCCGCGCCTACCCGCCCATCCTCTCCGAATCCCTTATCTCCCAATCCGCCTTCCTCCGCTTCCTCAAAGACCTGCACACAGCCGCGCAGGCGTCCCCCATCTTCTCCGTCGTCATGATAGCCACCGCCATCGCGGCCGCCTACCCGGACCCGGTCATCGGTCTCGGGGTGCAGGCCGTGCAGGTGGCGGTGGGCATCGGGCAGGAGATGCAAGAACGGTACCGCACGAACAAGTTCCTGACGCAAGCGAACAGGGAAATCTTGATGCCCAATGGGCTCTATGCGATGATTGTCGCGTACAAGAGTGGTGGTAGCGAGCAGCCAGATGTGGGCGTGGAACGGGTAGATCTGGGCGCCGCTGCGGTTGCCAAGTATGGTGGAGATGCCCAGACAGGAGATGGAATCAGTGATTCAGAAAAGCCAAAGAAGCTAGACGAGATCAAAGACAAGATGAAGCAACTCCGCATCGCCAGCGGCTCGACCCACGGCGAGACAGACATGCCCGTCACCTGCGCACCGCTCATCTTTCCCGCCCTCGACGCCGCTGCAGCCGCATCCCCCGACGCGAAAGAAGAACGCAGCGGCGAAGGTATACGCAGTAACATCAAAGCCAAGTCGAAAAGCGCCTCGAAATTCGTCAACGACTACTACGATCGCCGAGCGCAGGCATCCTACGTACGTTCTCAACGTCTAGCCGCCACCACCGCACCTCCCCTTCCCTTCCCTTTCCACACATCTTCTCCAAGCGTTCCGACTGAGCTCTGAAAGTAGCTGACCTAAAACTAACAGGCCTACCAAAACCCCTCCTCCACCCTGACCGCCCAAGCAGCCCCCTTAGCGCCAACGTTCCGCTCGCGCTTCGCAGACCCCAACCACGCAACCAACACGCACTTCTTCACCCTAATCACCGGCGGCAAGTACAAAGCCGAGCCGTAAGCCCACCTCCCTCCTCAACCATTCCTCCCGTTACAACTCTCCACAAAGCTCACCTTAGCTAACGAGCACCTCAGCCTAGGGGCACGTCGTCGATACGAGCGCGCGCAGCGCAAAGCGGCGGAGAATCGCGCAAAAGGTATCAGACAGCAATCGAGCAAGCGGCTGCTGCAGGAGAACGTGCTCTATCTGATGGTAGTGAATATGCCCACGGAGGAGGAGCTGATGAAAGCGAAGAGGGAGATGCAGGCGGCAAAGGAGAAGAGGGCGGCGGGTAAGAAGGAGCAATCGTAGGAGTACTGTACAACAACGCTGTAAATATCAAAGGTGAGACTGCGGTTCGTTCTGGAGCAGTGATGTCTTTCAGCCTTACTCCTTGATCACAAGTGGGGGCCAAATATCCTTGATAAAATATGGAAGTCTTGGCACGAGACGTTGCAGGACTCAACAAGTGATTGGACTTGTGAAAAGAATTGATGAAATTCATTCATCCAATGAAGCATACGCGAGGCTTCAATGCGCCATCTGATTTCGGCGCCACCGCCCACTCGCTAAAGTAGCCAAGCCAATAATGCGAGTCCAAACAGAGCGAAGTGCATGATTCTGTCAGCTGGAGGCTGAAAATTGCGCAGCTCAATCGGAATCT
>JAEUBB010000351.1:456-11280 GCA_018257885.1 Parmelia sp. 050094
TAAATAAAAAATTTAAGTATCTTAATAATATTATTTAGTATAAAGTTAGCTTTATATTTAAAAAGAGTAATCTATCTTAAAAATATTAAATAGAGTTTATTTAAATAATTAATAAACTTTATAATATTTAATTAATCTTTAAATATAATATAATATTATATAAAGCTAGCTATAGTTCTTCTTTTAATATATTTTACTTATATAGAATTAGCTAAATAAGCTTTTATTAAGTAGTTTTAAAAAGTATTAAATAAAAGAAGTATTAAAATCGCGCTATTAAAAAATAGCTTATAAGTTATAAAGACTATAAATATTAAATACTTATAATTAATAATAAAATTAGTATTATTTTAAATATTAAATAAATTAATAACGTTTCTTTTAAACTTACTTCTTTTTATTAAGTAAGAAGATTACTAAAAATATCTAAATTAAGAAAACTTATAAATAATAAAGACTTAATAAATTTATTAATTATAATAATACTAACTCTATATTTAATATAGTTTTAAAGAAGAAGCGCTAGTATATAACTTTATTAAAATAGAAGAATATTAATTTTCTAAATATTATTAATATATTTATTAAGAAGATAGCGCTAGCTATTATAATTAACTTAAGATAAAATAATAATATAAGACTATTATTATCTATATTTAATAATAATATTTTATATAGAAATCTATCTTCTATATTATCTCTACTAGTTAGATCTACTACTCGCTTTATAGATACTAGTATTCTAGATTTAAACTTAATTATCTAAAAATCTTTTAAGATTTTAAAAGCTTATAGAAATCTTATCTTAAATTTTTTAATATTATTAATAAAAGCTAGCTTATTAAAGCCTTATAAGCCTCGTATATATAAGAAAGCTATATCGAATATATATAATAAGATATACTAATAGATAGCTATATAAGAGAAGATAGTCTCTCTTACTAATAATAAGATATAGATTCTAGAAGATCTATTCTCGAATATATATAAAGCGCCAGTATATAACTTCGCTAGAATAGGAGAGTATTAACTTTCTAAGTATTATTAACGTATTTATTAAGAAGATAGCGCTAGCTATTATAGCTAACTTAGAATAAGACGATAGTATAGAGTTATTACTATCTATATTTAGTAATAATACTCTATATAAAAATCTATCTCTTATATTATCTTTATTAGTTAGATCTACTACTCGCTCTATAGATACTAACGTTCTAGATTTAAACTTAACTATCTAAAAATCTTTTAAGATTTTAAAAGCTTATAAAAATCTTATCTTAAATTTTTTAATATTACTAATAAAAGTTAGCTTATTAAAGCCTTATAAGTCTCGTATATATAAGAAAGCTATATCGAATATATATAATAAGATATACTAGTAGATAGCTATATAAGAGGAGATAATCTCTCTTATTAATAATAAAATATAGGTTTTAGAAGATCTATTTTTAAATATATATACTCTAAAAAATAGATAGATCTATAAGCTAAAGCGTAGCTTTATAGAAGAGATATTACGGTATTAGCTAGGCTAGGCAAGATCTCTAGCTAAGGAAGCCTTTCTTAGAGAAGGTACCTGAGAAGGCTAGCCTTCTAGGCTATATTAGTACTAGCGTTCTCTGTACTTAAGCAGAATTCTTAGTTAGAAAGAATTAAGTCTTTTACTATCTACTAGCTATTACTATATACTGCTACAAATTAGTAGTAATATCTATACGATATTATTAACTATTATATAATCTAAAAGACTCCTTTACTATTATATAGCTTTATTTACTACTTACTTTATTATCTTTATTCGCTTATCTATATCTATTTATTAAAGGCTTCTATAGTTATTCTTTAAAGTCTTCCGCTATACTCTTTACTTTACTACTTTTAGTATTTTAATAGCTTATCGAAGTTATATTTCTAGTAGTCGATAAGTTATTAACTTTATAATTAATCTATCCTAGTAGTTCGTCAACTCTAATAACTTATTAAGCTAACAGACTCCGTTAAAGTTAAAGTTAATAAAGTTATTCTTAAACTACTTCGATATACTATTATTCTAGCCTATTAGATTATCGATTTTAGTAGATTATTACTAACTTATTCTAATCTTAAGCTATTAAAGGCTTTTATAGTAAACCTAGCTAGCTATCTTATTAGATATATTTTAAAATTATCTAAGCTCTTCTAATCTACTATATTATTATTATAAGATAGTAAGGCTAGAGCTAGATTTAACTCTCTAAATCTTAAGATATACGTAACGTAGCTATTAGATTAGGCTCTTAAGAAATTATTCTTTTAAAAGACTATTAAGATTTTCGAGAATCTTATTAAGTCTCTTATAGAGCTACTAAAGCCTCCTTTAATCGATACTATATTAATAAATCTATTAAAATTACTAAGTTTACTAACTCAGTAAATCTCGAATATTATATTAAGCTTCAAGTACTCTTTAGTAGCTTTTAAAACTTTAGCTAAGATAACGATCTATAGTAATAACCTTAGTAATAATAATATAGTATCTAATTAATTCTAATAGCTACCGATAGTTAATTATTAAAGATTATAATAAGATATTAATATCGCTATCTAGCGAGCTATTATAGCAGCTTTCTAAAATATATAGTTACTAGCTAGTCTATCTAATCTAATAGAACTCTAAGATCCGTCTAAGAAATTATTAAACTTAGAATTTAATTAATAAAATTAATTAAATCTCGACTACTTCGATTCTTATCTTAATAAGTTTTATAATAAAGATAAGATTATTATTATTAATAAAGATATCTACTTTTAGAGTATTATTCTTTTTATTAACTATATTTATAATATAATAGCTACTAAAAATTTCTAGACTATTAAGATTAATATTAATCTATTTTTAAAAGGTATTATACTACTTTAGTATTCTATAAAATTATTAAAACTTAAAAAGCTAGATCTATAGACTAGTAATAATATTAAGCCTTAGTATAAAGTATTATTAAAACGTTTTAAAAAATTAATAGATATAGTACTTATTTAGCTTACTTTAGAGAAATATACTTTAATAGATATTTATAATCGATAAAAGTCTTTTATCTATATTTAGATAATTATTAAATATACTAAACTAATAGATATTAATATTATTAAGAATTAATTAATCTTTATTTATTAAAGAATCTTAATTAAGCTATATATCTTTATAGATCTATCTACTACTACTATAATAATCTTATCTTTTATTTAGATACTTAAGTTAAAGAAGAATACTTAGTTTAAGATGTTTTAATTATTATAGTAGAGACTACTATTATAGTAGTATTAATATAATAATTAATACTACTAGTAAGATCTAAGATAGAGTTAATAAAATATTAACT
The DNA here is from genome assembly GCA_018257885.1 of Parmelia sp. 050094. Classification (NCBI taxonomy): domain Eukaryota; kingdom Fungi; phylum Ascomycota; class Lecanoromycetes; order Lecanorales; family Parmeliaceae; genus Parmelia; species Parmelia sp. 050094. The sequence goes on from JAEUBB010000351.1 coordinate 3,816, forward strand.
ATTAAGATTAATAAGAATATAGTAATTAGTTATCCAATTTTAATTCTTTCTACTAATAGTCTTTCGACTACTAAAGTTAATATAGACCCTATTAGAATACTTACCTTATAGGGATTAGGCGGCTCCGGAATTTTAGATCTACTACCTATTAATATACTATTATACAAGATAGTATAGACTGCTTAATAAGGATTATATATCGAATCTTATAGAATTTGCTATATAGCAGGATAGCTATTTAATAGAATAATTTAATATAAAAAGTTTATAGTTTAATAAAACTATCTACTATAATATTCGTATTATTTTAATAAACTTAAGAGTTATATTTTATTAATAAAGAATTAATAGATTAAGAATAAAAAATTAATAAAAAGTTAACTTCTTACTAAGTTCTTACTAAACCTTTATTAGTTATAAAAGTATATATAGTCTTTAGAAATATAAATACGACTTATATATTATTATAATAGTTAGAATAAAAAAATCTACTACCGCTATTTATAGTTACTACTATTATAGTTAATTCTAGATATATAAATAAGCTATACTTAATAATATTAATATATAAATTTATTTTATCTTTTAAGACTTTAAGATTATCTACTCTATATCGTTTATAATATTAAGTAAAGTATTATACTAATACTTAGATAATCGAGTTATAGCTTCGCGATATTATAACTTATCTTATACTTAACTTATCTAAAGATAATATTTAAAATATTATTAATATAGATAATAATAGTAGTAATAAAAACTTATAAAATATTAATTTTAATTTTAAAAATATATATCTTATTAATTAAGCTTTTTTAATTATTATATTCTCTTATTCTTTATTTTAATTTTTTAGATACTTAGTAACTATTATAATATCTAATTAATAATTAATATTAGCGTAATTATAATAAGGAACTTATTAATATACTTTTAAACTTAATTTAAAAAATAGTCTATTAGTCTAAAGCGCAATTTAAGAGTATTATACTAGTATAGATTAACTTAATTAAATTAAGAATAAAATATAAACTATTAAATTTATAGCGCTTAAAAAGATCTTTATTATATTATATATTTTTCTAAAAAGAATTAAGATAGTAGTAAGTATAATTCTTTAAAATTACTTTTATATTAAATAGTTTCTAAGTATAAAATATTTATAATATATTAATAATCTATTATTATAAACTATAAGTAATAATTTTAGATTATTATATATCTTATTACTTTTTCTTAAAATTAAGATTCTTAAAATATACTTCTAGTAACGTTATATTAGTTATAGTATTATAATATACTATTTAATATATTTAACTCTTATAGTAATATCTTATCCGCGAGAATTTAGTATTATAAAGTTATTATTTATTTTATACTAAATCTTAAACTTCTTCTATTCTTATTTAATATTATTATTACTTTTTAATTATAATTACTTTAATAGTTTACGAGATATTATAAAGATAAAAGTTAATAAGATTTTAAATAATTAATCTATCTTTTTATAATAAGAAGATATTAAGCTTTTTATCTCTTTATCTTATTATTACTAAATTAAAGAGATTTAGAGTACTTTAGAAAAAGCTTTTAAAGAAGAATTAAAAATCTATCTTATTAAAAATATATAATTAGTAGAATTATTAGTAACTATTATTAAATCTTTATTAAAATATATTAATAAGTACTTATTATTATTATTTTTTAAAAAATCTAGAGAAACTACTAAATAGAAGTTTTTATTAAAAGAAAAAATACTTTTATCTTTAAAATTAATAAAACTGCGTATAAATACCTAATTTATTACTAATTAAAAAGTATATTATCGTATATTATACTATACTCTATAAATATTAGAAAATATTTATAATAATTATAAAATATTAAAAATATATTATCTAAATTTTTTTATTTTAAAAATTATTATATTTTATTCTTTTTTATTCTAAATCTATCTAATTATATTATATATTAATTATTATTCTTCGATCTTCTTAAATATTATAGCTACTTAATTAATTATTAGATTTTAGATCTAAATTAAAAGAGTTAACTTATTACTCTAAACTCTTAAAAGATGCTAATCGCTTTTTAATCTATTATTAATATAATTATCTGTAAAGCTACTACTTACCCTAGTATATAGTATTATTTAGATTATAATATAGATAAATAACTATCTAGTAGAGCTTAATAAAGTATAATTTTTAAAAGATATATAGAATTATTCTTTAAATTTCGCTAAATTTAAAAATTAATAAAATTAATTTTTAAAATAAGATTATAACTTATCTCTTAATATAAACTCTAAATTTTATTTTATTAAATTTTAAATTTTTTAATATTATATAATAGTATTTTACTTATTTTTACTTATTCTAAATAAAGATATTTTTTAAATTATTCTATATTATTAGATTCTATATATATATTTAGCGCTTTTAAAGTATCTATCGCTTTAGATATAATTATAAAAATAGTAAAAAAGTATTTATATTAAAGTATTTATACTAAAGTAGAAAGAGTAAAGAAACTAATTTATATTCTATTTATATAAATTAAATATCGTAATTATAATAAAGTAATAAGATCGTATTATTATAAATTAAATAATAAGAACTATTAAGCTACTTTATATATTTAATATATAGAATATAGTACTTCTTATTTATAATACTAAAAAGCTTAATAATACTTTATTTATAAAAATAGATAGCTTAAGATAGAAAGTATTTAAAATAGAATTAATTTAAAAGCTATAAAAGTTCTTAATTATTATAATATATATAAATAATCTAATTTAATCTTATAAGAGCTAATATAAAAATATTCTATTTAATTAAATAAAATTTCTAATTTTAATAATAATAAAATTATCTACTTTAAATATAATTTAATATTTAGACTCTTTATCTTATTATTAATATTATTTAGAGTAGTATTACTCTTATATTAATAAGAATCTTAGAAGTATAATATAATAATATTATAAAGTATTTTTAAGTTTAAAAGATAAGCTAGATTAATCTATTTATAAAGCTTAGCTTTAAATACTATTATAGTTTTACTCTTTAAAAAAATATTAAATTTAACTAATTATAGTTAATCTAGTAGACTTCTTCTAAAAGTATAATAAATAAATTATTATTCTTAAGATTATTTAGTCTTATTAATTAACTAAGATCTATAATATAGCTCTTATTAATATAATTTAAAATAATTAATTTCTTATATAGCTTATTACTTAATATAATAAGTTTTAACTTACTTCTTATATTCTTCTATTCCCTTTTTAAGAATAGTAGTAACTTTTTAAGAAGTATTAAATATTAAGCGCGAAGCTTTTAAAGCTTCTTTATTAATTCTAAAGCTAGTAAGTATAAATTAAATAGTTTAATAAACGCTCTTTTTAAATAGTAGAACTTTAGTAATATTATAATAATTTATATATAGAACTATTATTTTAAAGTCTCTAAATATTTTATTAGTATTATTATATTAAAATAGAATTAGCGCTCTTTTTTACTAATACTTATCTTCTCTAATAAATGTTATAAAATTATTAGAAATTATATATTTTTATACTACTTTAATAAAGTATAATTTAGTATATATATTTAATTATTCTATAAAGACTTAATATATTAATATCTTTTTTAATATATTACTTTTTATAATAAATAATTCTATTAGCTTTTTATACTTTAAGTATCTTAGTTTTTATATATTATAATCTTTAAATATATTAATTTCTATCTTCTTATTAGATTCTAGTTATAATAATATTAAAGTAGTATTACGAAATAATATTAATATATCTTTTTACTTAAAGTTAAATAATATAGCGAGAATAGTATATTAAAATAATCTTTAAAATAACTTTTAAGATTAGCGTATTAAAATAGCTATATTATCTTAATCTTCTCTAATTATATTATAAAATAGAAGTATTATATTACTCTTAGCTATATAGATATAATATTAAATAATAAAATTAATAATATTTAAATAAGAGCTTAAATAAATTATAATTTTTATAGCTTTTTAATATAAAAGTTATATCTATTATAATTAAAGCTAAGTACGTAATAATATTAATATAATTATAAAAAATCTTATATATTTCTATATTTAATAACTTTTTAAATAATAAATTAATAACTAAAGTCTTTTCTATATTAATAAAAAAGAAAAGTATTATAATTTATTAATATAAGCCTTTACTTCTTATAAAATAAGAATAACTTAAGTTAGAATATATTAAATCTATTTTATAATATTAGCGAATTTTAAGTATACTAAATTTATAGAATTATTTTTAATAATATTTAATAAAAATAAGATTTTAATTAGCGATATTTATTTTAAATTAATTTTAAGCGTTTTAAAATAATTAATAGAATTAGTAAATAATTCTATTTTAATTCTCTTATTAAGTAATCTTTAATAAAACCGACTATTAAGTTTAAAATTAAATATAAGATTAGACTAGTACTTCTTAAGAATTAAGTATTTTTTATAATTATAATTTATTAATAAAGATTTAAATCTTATATTTTAGATTTATTATTTTATATCTTTAATAAACGCTATTATATATATATATATTAGATATTCTACTTTATTAATTTTTAATAGTATTCTCTTATTTAACTTAATTAGATTAAATTTAACTACTTTAATAATATCTATAAAATCGCTTCTATAAAGACTAAGAATAAGTAAAAGTATATTAGCTCTTCTCTTTTATTCGCGTTAATTTAACTCTATAATAGTAGTATAAACCTTAAGAATTAATTAATATATATTTTAATAGAGATTAAAAGTATTTATAAAAAGAAATAAAAATATATTAATATATAAAGACTTAGAGAATTTAAGAAGATAATAATAATTATAAGTAATAAGTTCTAGCTTTCTATAATAAGAAGAATAGAGTTATAAGATATTAGTTATCTTAGTTTAAATATTATAAATATTTCTTATAATAAAATAAGACTTATAGATAGTAGAATTATAATTAAGCTTAATTTTAAAACTTTTATAATAATAATGAAATAGAATATTTATTTTTAAAGAATTAATTTAATCTTTTTTAATATAATAGAATTTATTTTCTAATAGAAATAATTCTTTTATTATAGATTATATAGAGATTAAGTAGTTAAATTAATCTATATTAAAATAAGCTAATAAATATAATAGATTAATAATAAGTTTAATTATATTTAGTAAAATTATAGTCTTAATAAAGTTCTTTTTAATAATTAAAATTTAATTAAAATAGAATTTTAAGTCTATTATATTAAAATAATAATAATTCGACTTATTATAATAATAATAAATCGAGTTAGATAGAAAAATTATAATATTATTATAATTTTTAATATACTCTTTAAAATAGACTTTAATTAATATTATTTATATTATAAAATAATATAATTCTATAGACTTATTTATAAAATAAGCTATTTCGATATATATCTTAATATAAAAAGTAGAGGATAATAGAATAGTCTTAAAAAGATAAATTAAATTAAAGAAATATATATTCTTTTAATTAACTTAAAATATATTTTTTAAACTTTAAGTAGATAATTTCTAAGTTATTATAATAACTTCTTAATATTATATTTTTAGTAGTGATAATTATACTCTTATATACTTCTTAATAATATTAATAATTTTGAAAAGATTTTTAAGTATCTTTAAATTTTTAAATAATATAAATATTTTTAGTAAACTCTTATAATTTTATTTACTTAAGTCTAATACTTTATATTATATTTTAAATATTATTATAAAGGTTTTAAGCTTTACTAATACTCTCTTATAAAGTAACTTCTTATTTAAATCTATAATAGAGAAGTATCTAGATAATAATAATATACTTATTAACTTTTTTAAATTTAACTTTAGTCTTAACTTATCTAAGTTATTTTTAAAGTCTTATATTAATACTTTAAAAGAGTTTAAAGCTAATAATAAATTAAATAAAAGTAAAGAATTATTATTTATATTATTAAATTCTTTCTTTTAATTTAGAGTTATAAGAATCTTATAATTTAATATAATTTTATTAATTTCTTTATAAATTTTATTTATTATTATAATAATATTTTAAAAAGTTAGAAGTAAGATAAATATCTTAAATAATAAATTTATATTTATTATATTATTTATAATAGTTTTCAATATTTTTAAGTATTTATTAATAGTATCTCTTTTTAGATATTATAAAGATTTTATTTTATCTATTTTTTTTTATTTTATTTAAGTCTTCTTCTCTCTTACTAACTTTCTTTATTTTAGTCTATAATTTCCTTAAAAGATAGTATATTTAAGATTAGATTAATAAAAATCTAGTCTATATATATTATTATTTTATTATTAACTTATAAATTAAAAGATACGTAGATTATAAGATATAGTATAATAATTAAGAATATTTAAAGAAAATATAGAAGAAGTTCTTTTTTTATAATATTAATAGTTTATTAAAAGTATTTAAATAAATCGCTATTTTTAAATTATTTATATAGATATCGAATTATAATTTATTAAAATATTTAAAAGAATTAAAAAAATTAAATCTTTATTTAAAAATTAAATTATTTTTTTTAAAAAAGAGCGTTCTTTCTAAATATAATATATATTATTAATTATAAAATATTATAACTAGTTTTAATACCTTATAATATTACTAAAATATAGTTATCTAATATAAAGAAAATATATATATTTAAAAGATTAATATATTATTTTTTTTAATTCTTTTAATCTAAATAATTATCTTATTATATAAATTATTAATATAGCTTCTTTAATCTTTTTAGACTTTATAGATTCTTTATTAATATAGAGAAATCTAGCTCTTAATTTAGAAAGTAGAAGATTAATAATTAAATAATAAATTATTCTTTAATAATAGTATTTACTCTTAAACTATTATATAGCTACTTTATAGTATAGTTAGATATATAATTCTTACTTCTAATATTATATTTAATCTTATAGAATTATTAAAATTAAAAAGTAGCTATATTATACTCTAGTAAAATTAAATATAGTATTTCTTTTAAAAAAGATTTAACTTCTTTAACTTCTTTAAAAATATTAAAAAATTATTAAGTTAATATACTAGCGAAAATTATAAATAATCTATAATTTAAAACTTCTTTTTTACGTTCTTTATTATTTCTTATATATATTTTTTAATTAATATATTTCTTATTTTATATATATAAAATAGTTATTCTAGATTAATATAATATTTAGCTAATAAAAAATAGAAGTAAAGAAAGCTATATTATTATTTAAAATTAAAGTAAGTATCTTTTTACTATTATAAAGTATAAATTTAATATAATATAAAAGAAAAATTTAAATAAGAGAAAAATAATAATATAAATTATTAATAAAAAAAATAGTAAGAAATATAAATAATTTAAAAATATTATAAAGT
>JAEUBB010000351.1:11301-31407 GCA_018257885.1 Parmelia sp. 050094
AAATATTAAAGATACTAGTAAAAATAAGAATTAAGAATTTAATAAGTTAATAAAAATTTTAGATTAATATAAAGTAAGTATTTAATACTTATTAATTTAAATAATACTAATAGACTCTAGAGTTATAGTACTCTAGAAGATAATATAATAAAAAATAAAAAGCTAAATATAATTAATAATTTAAAAAAAAAATTTAAAAGAAAAGTTATAAAAGTATTAAAAATATTTTAATTTAAATAAAAATAAAATAATACTCTATTTAACTTAAAAATATAAAGCTCTTCTAACTTAATAGATAATATATAAGAAAAGTTTAATAAACTTCTTATTTATTATTATATTATATATACCTCTTACTTTTATCTCGATAATATAGTAAGATTTATTAGAATAATATAAAGTAATACTATTTTAAAATATAATTAAGACTAGTTAAAAAGTTATTAATATCTTTTATAGAATATAATAAACTAGAAGATATATTTTATTATTAATATAATAATAAGGTTTTAATTATTTCTCTAGTTTTTTAAATTACTAATTAATATATATAGATTAAAATTAATAATTATAAAAAGAAAAATATCTTAAAGATATTTATTATTATAATTAAAGTTAAATTACTTATATAATAGTTTATTAATAAATACTTATTAAATTTATTTATATAGATTTTTAATTTCTTTAATAATATAGTAGATATATTAGAAATAAATAATATTAATATTAATTAGTACTATTACTTTAAAAGTAGATAGTATTTAAGTAATATATTTTCTTTATTTTATTAATCTATTTTAAATATATAGTTTATATATACTACGTAAATTAAGCGTTATATAAATTAAATTAAAGATAAAAATAAAAGAATTAAATTACTAAATTCTTATTATAATCTTTTATTATAATATAATTAAATAGCTATCTTAGATAATTATATAGATTATAATATAAATAAGCTAATACTTATCGAGTTAAAGCGTTATTAAAAGAGAGAAGTAGATAATAAGTTTAATTATTTAAATAATAATTTAAAATACTACTTTATTAATACTTTCTTTTTATTAATTTATTTATTATTAGATTCTATAGCTACTTTCTCTATCTTCTAAAATAAGAAAGCTATATAGTAACTTAGCTTATAGCTTATTTAAGCTATTATTCTTTTAAAATTTTTATTTTTCTCTTATATCTTCTATTATCGACTCTTAGTATTTTATTATTAAAATATATTTAGCTAGTATAAATACTAGATTACTTAGTACTATTAAATTACTTAATATAGAATTACTTAATACTGAATTACTTAATACTTTATAAGTAGATAATAAAAGCTAAGTTTAATTAATATTACGAGTTAATGATAATATAATATAATATAAGATAACTTTTTAAGTTACTATAATACTCTATTTAGCGTATATATAGTAGATACTCTATAATAATAGAATATACTAGCTAAAAATTTCTATTTTTTAGCTTTTTTTAAAAGTATTTTTATTTTTTATATCTTAAATTACTCTACTTATTTCTAGATTTTAAGACTATATTTATAGTATTACTTATATAACTTATACTCTCTCTTATATCTTAATAAAGACTAATTCTAATCTTTAGCTAGTAAAGATAAAATAATTTAAGCTTTAAATTAAAACTTCTAAACTCTTTTAAAAATTAGAATATTATATTTATCTATTCTTAAATATTATTTACTATATATTATTTATTAACTACGCTTATATTTCTTAATTTATAAGATATTAAAATATTAAAATATTAAAATACTAAATTACTAATAGAGTATTTTAACTCTTATTTATTTTCTTAAAACTTAAAGTTAATATATATCTTTAGTTATTATTATACCGCGCTATCTCTTAATATTAAAACTATATTATTAGCTATTCTTTATATCTAATTTCGCAAATATTAATTAAGAAAGTCTCGTTTCTTATATACTTATTAAACGATTTAATTAATAAGTTATTATATTCTTAAGAAGGCTATCTATCGTGCTATAAGGCGTCTATTATTAATTAGTAACTAGTAATTAGTAATATCGCTTTATTATTAATAATAAGAAGCTATATATTACTTACTTATAACTGATACTAGCTCTTCTAAATCGTAAGATTATATATATTTAAATATAGCTCGAACTTTAACTAAGCTATTTATCTCTACTTAATACTATCTTTTCTTTTTAAAGTAAGGCTCTACTTAATATTCTTTTATCTAATATAGTACGCCAGATTAAAGAGGTACTAGAGAAGAATAAAAAGAGCGAAAAGAATAAAAAGCTATTAATAAAGTAGAAAAAGAAGTAATAAAGTTAAACTTAAAAATAATAAATATATTTTAAAATAAAAAGATCTTATTTTAAATAGACTTTAAAAAAGTATTTTCTATTTTAAACTTAATAAGTAAGAAATCTATTAATAAGACTTTAGTCTTATATCTATTAAATCTATATTATAGATATATATATACTTCTTAGTCTTATTTTAGGCCTAGAAAAATCGCTACGCCTTATTTATCTTATTTAAGCTATATTTTAGCTATTTTAGCTAGACTTAAAAACTATTATCTTTCTAAAAAGTATTCTTTAAAGTCTTAAATAGAATAGAAATATATAGCGCTATATAGTATAGTATCTTTAAGACTAAATATCTCTATTATTCTTAAAGCTTTTTAGCTTAAAATTTAATAGAAAGAAATATTAGATTTAGCTTTATTTACTAAATATTTATTCTCTATTAATAGAGTAAATTTTTATTTTAATATTTATCTCTACTTAAAAGACCTTAATACTATATATTCTATTAAAGTTATACTTAGTTATATATATCTTTCTAATAGAGACCCTATTAATACCCTAATAATAGAAATCTTATATGTTAAGAATATATTAAGAGTATATTTACCTCTACACACTAAGTATAAAAAGTTAACCGAGCATTCCCGAACCGCCTTAACCCCCTAAGATATAATACTTAATAATATAGCTACTAGCTAAACTAGTAATACGCTTTATAAGCTAGTAATAATAGTTATCTATCTTTAGTATTCTCTTAATTTTAAATTAAAGGCCTACTAAGTACGTTAGATTCGATATCTTTAAATTAGTCTAAGCTAAGCTAATAGTAAGATAGAAGATTTTTAAGAAGAGATAATTAAAAGTTTTTAAAGAGATCTTAATAATAGTTAAGTAGTTATTATAACTAGGCTATTATTTATTAAAGTAGCTATAACGGTTAGTCTAAATATACTAACTATAAGAGTTAGACTAATATTTAAGATTAAGAATTATTTAAAGCTTATTAAGTAGAATCTAAGTCTAATTAAGACTTTTTAAAGTATCTCGACGATACTAACTACTATAATAACTATAACTAAGATTAAGATTCTTATAAGAAAGTATTTACTAATTTTATTAATATCTATACTAGCTATCTAAACTATAATTAATTCTTTATATTAAAGACTAAATTATATAAATACCTTTAACTAAGCTATATTAGACTTCTTAAAGTTTATTAGAAGTTACTAAAGCCTTCTATAGCTATCGAGTTAACCTTAAAAGCGACTAAGACTTAATTAATAATATCGTATTATTAACTTAAAATCGTTAAATCTAACGCTAAAGATATAGCTACTCTAGATATAGATTTAATATTTAAAGAATAGAACTATATATATATAAATATATACTTACTACTTAATATAATTAATAAAGAAGTTTATATTAATATAGAATATAAAGTTATTTTAGTAAATAAACTATAGTTACTCGCTCTACTATTTAATATTAAGATTTATAAGATAGTATCTCTACTATATATAAAGGGCCTAGGTTTAGCTATATATAATATTAATAAATATATCTTAATTCTAATATATTTATTAGGTAAGAAGAATAATATTAAGGTACTTACTTATATTTTTAGGGAAATATATCTTATTAATAACTTAAAGGTATATATACTGCTTAAAAATAATATAATTAAATCTAAAAAGATCTTAATAAATATTATTAAAAGTAAAGTCTATATTAGTAGCTATAAAGTTATCGTAGTTATTATTTATTGCTAATAAGAACCTTATTAGTAACGAGCTATTTATACTAGAGAGGCTTTAACTATAGTACCCCGAGTTAATATTATAGTATCTATTAAATCTTTAAAAGAGCTACTTAATAGAGACTTTATCTTTAAATCTATATTATAAAAGGATCTAATTCTATATATATATCTTATTAACTCTTATATTACTGGTATCTTAGTTAAGAATAAGATTAATAATATTATCTAACTATCTAAGAAACTATAACTTGATATACTATATAAGATTAACTATAAAAATGTCTACTTTACTAAATTTGATCTATTAAAGACTTTTAAGAAGTCTTTAATAGCTACGAGAAAGAGTAGCTATTAAGGCTCTAGCTAGATTAAAAAGGTAGCTATTCTTACTATCGCAGCTATAAGTATAGTAGAAAGCCTATTATAGCTTTATTATAATACTAATACTACGGCTCTAGCTAAAGAAACTAAACTATCTAATAATATTATAGTTTATAATAATAAATAAGAGACTAAAGATCTTTTAAACTTAATTAATAATTTTTTAAGTTTATAAAAGAATAAAGGCTTTACTAATATATTTAAAAAGAATTAAATAAAGTTAACGCTATAAAAGAATTAGTAATAAAGACTATTAAAATTAAATTATATTAAGATTTATTCTTTTAATATTAAGAATAGAATTATTATTAATAAAATCTTTAATAAATTATAATATTAAGAAAGACTTAAATATATTATTAAGTTTATTCTATTTAGCTATTTAATCTTTATAGTTTAAAAGACGTTATTTAATAATAAATATAAGAGTAGAGTAGTTATAGATATTAAAGATCTTAATAATCTTATTATTCTTAATATATATTTAGTATTATTATAATTAGATATTATAATAAGACTACTAGAATATATATACTTATTAATTTTAGATACTATATTATTCTTCTATTAATAGCTAGTATATAAGAATTATTATTATATACTTATTATAATTACTTATTAAGACTAGAAGATATTTAATATATTAATTATAAATTATATAAATTCTATAGCTTATATATAGTATTAAATTAATAAGATTTTTAGATCTATTAAAAACTTTATTTAAGTCTATATTAATAATATTATTATAGGTTTTAAAAGTTTTTAGAAGTATTTTAACTATTTATATAAGCTTTTCTAGATTTTTATTAATTATAATATTATTATAGAGCTAATTAAGATCTTTTTAAACTATTCTAATATTAATTTACTAAGCTATAGAATTAATTTATTTAGTATAATAATAATTAAAAATAAGCTTAAAGTAATTAGTAAGATTAATTATCTTAATACTTTAGTAAATCTTAAGTATTACTTAAAGTTAATTAATTATCTTCGAACCTCGATATATTTTTTTATATAATAAGTAAATTTATTATAGACTTTAAAGACTTTCTTATTAAAAGATATATTTAGTAAGAATACTTTATATTATATTTACTTATTTTAATTATAATTACTAAAGGCTTTCTTATAAGAAGAAAAAAGCTTTAAAAGTTTTAAAAAAACCTTAAGTAAACTCTTAATACTAGTATATTTTAATTTTAATAAAAAAATATAGATAAATCTTAATACTTTATAAAAATAGAGCTTTAATATAATAATCTTTTATATTAAGAAAGACTATATAGTAGTAAAGAATAAATAATTATTAAAAATTACTATTAAATTAATTATATTCTTATTAAGAATATTAATAATTATTAAAAAAAATTACTAATCTACTAAATTAGAAATTATAGATTTTATTTAGATTATTAAGAAGATTTAATATCTTATTAAGTTATTAAAATATCTAGTTATTATCTAAACGAATTACTTAATTATCTTAAATATTATAAAGTAATTATTAATTATATTAATAATATTAACTATAAAAATAAATATATATCTTATTAAAGCTTTTTAGTTTCTTTATTAATTTTATCTTAATATTAAATATAAGTTTAGTAAAGAATATATTATTCTTAATACTCTCTTATACTTTATTAATAGTAAGTTAATACTTTTTAAAGATTATTTAAAGCTTAATATATTATATAGCTATATTATCTAGAGATTAGAATTTAATAGCTATTAAAATAAAAGTCTCTACTTATACTTAATTACTATAGTTAAGATAGATAAAGTCTTTTATAGTTAAATATTATTTAGCTACTTTTTAAATTCTTATTAATAAAAGATTCTAATTATAATAGTTATTAATATTAAATAAATAATAGATAATAGCGAGAACGCTAAGCTTTCTTTCTTTTAAAATAATAATAATATAGTTTACTATAAAAATAAATTTATAAACTTAAAATAACTTTATATATTTTAATTATTTATTAAGAAAATTCTTAAGATAGCTTATAATAATAGATATCTAGACTATAAATAAATATTTAATATAATCTCTAAATCTTAATATATTTATAAATTATCTAAGTATTTTTAAAATTATATTACCTTAAGTACTATTCTAACTATCTAGTATTATAAACTTATTAATATTAACTTTATAACTATTTATAGTTTATAAAAACTCTAGCTATTCTATTCTATATATTAATAATAGACTTTATTCTCGCTATATTATTATTTAATAAAGACTTTAACTACTTAATAATGAATAACTATTATCTCTTTTTTAGAAACTAAGACGTAGTATTTAGATTACGAATCTTTATATAATACTATATATAACTTATTATTAGAGCTAATACCGGAATTAGCGGATTTAGTATTATAGTAAACTAGAAGAGTCTTATATCTAAAATAAAACTTTTAAGACTTCTTTTTATAATAATTCTTATACTAATTATAATTCGAAGCTCGATCGCTACGCTAATACTTATAATCGCGATTATTTCTATTATTATAGCTATAACTTAGGCTATAGCTTTACTTATAATAATCTAATTCCCTAAGAAGCTCGAAGCTAGCGACAGCGAGGAGCTTTTTAAGAATATTAGTAGCGACGTCTAGCTGTCAGCGTGCTTAAGACTATATATAATATCTTAATATAATATCTTTAAAGATTAAGTAGTTATTAGTCTTTCTTTTTAAAACTATAATATTTCTTTAATAAATATATAAAGTCTAAAATATTAAAAAGAAAGTTATTAATAAAATTAAAAATTATAATATTAAATAAAGACTTTAACTATACTATATTTTAATATAGTTATTATTTTTTTTTTAATAAAATTATTATTCTCTTTATTATTATTACTATTATTTTAAGATTTTAAATAAACGCGTTTAATATATAACTTTATCGCGTTTAGATCGCGCTGAAAATTGTTATAATAAGAGTATATATTTATTATAAGAGAGTACGCGTTTTATTAAAAATTTAGTTTAAATATAATATAATTAAGAAATCTTAAAGATAAGAGATCTTAATAAAAGAAAATAACTTTATAAAAACCTTTTATACTTTATAAAAAAGATATATATAGATTAAAAATATTATTAGTTTAATCTTTTATAATAATTATATCTAAGTCTAAAGTTGAAGTAATAAATAGAGAGTTATACTTTTAATTAAAAATAATTAATAAATAATTATCTAAGAATTAATATAATAAAGAGAGCGAGAATAAGAATAGTATATTAAATATAAATATATTAATTAATAAGCTATTTAATCTAAAAGTATTAGATATTAACTCTATATTAAGAACTAAGTTTAAAGACTTAATATAATTTATAAAGAGATAATAGCGTATACTTTTTAAGATATCTAAATTTAAAGATTAGACTACTAATACTTTTAATATAGAGAAAAAGAAAAGAGCTAAGATTAAAAAAAAAAGAGATAAACTATAAAAAAGATTATAAGAAAAAAGAAAATAATAATAATATAAGTAAAAAAAGATATATCTTTTTAATTATATTAATATTATAAAGAATTATATTAATTTAAAGATTACTTAGAGAGCTTATTAGCTTTTAGAAAGATATCTTCTCTACCTATATTTATAATATTAAAAAAAAAAGAGAAAGAAAAAAAAAAGAGATAATATATTATCTTCTTTATAAAAGAAATATATAAAAAGAGTAAAGACTAGTTTTATTTTTAAATTAAATATTTAAAAAATATTATAAAAATCTATTTATAACTCTTTTTTTAATATCGCGTTTAGGTTCTTATTAGTCTTATAATTATTATTAATTTTAGATAATATAGATCTTATTTTATATTTATACTTAACTCTTTCTTTCGTTATTTAAAGGCTATAGAAAATATTTAAAAAGAAAGTTAAAAAAAAGATATTAAAATTTATCTTTATTTAAAAATAAAAAAAAAAAGAATAAATTAAAGCTTATAAATAATTTAAAATATTTAAATAGATTATAGTTATATTTACTTATATTAATAATTATAAAAAATAAGTCTTTAATTAAAAAAGAGATTATTAATATATTAATTAATACTATTAATAATACTCTTATTAGAGAAATCTTTAATAAGGTTTATCTTTATAATAAAAAGAATTAAATAGTATACTATAACTTAAAAGAGATTATAAAAAATATAATAAATAAGACTTTTTTAATTCTTAAGTTAAATTTAGTAACTATAAGTATATATTATATTATAAAGCTTTATATTTTTATTACTTATAAAGCTAAGTTTATTATTTAAGATAATATATATTTAAAGATAATATAACGAATTATAAAGATTATATAATTTAAGAATTATAAATTCTAACTAAATTATTAAAAGTATAAATTTATAAAATTATTTAAATTATTAATAATTTTTAAAAGAAGTTTAAAGATATATTAATTTATAATATTTATAAAAAAAGTATATATAAGTTTCTTAAAGCCCTTTTAATTATATTTTATAATAATAAATTAAAATAAGTAGTATAACTTCTATTATATTAATTATCTAACTTAATAGTATAAGTAGATTAAGATAATAAAGCTATTTAAAAAATATCTTTATTATAATCTACTATTAAGAAATTAATTATATAATATATAAATATAAAAAGTTTTTTATTCTTTTATAATTATATATTTTAAAAGTTTATATATTTATATAATTTTCTAAACTCGAGCTAGTATTTAAGATAGTACTTAAAAACTTTACTAATAAAATTAATATAATATTACTTAATATTTATTTAGTACTTAAACTCGATAGATTTAGATATATATATAATATATTATAGCGTTTTAATATAAATATTCTATTAATTTAAAAGTTTAAAATAATTAAAAAAATATAAATTTATTTTTAAAAGACTTTTTTATTAATTTTAATTACTACTTACTATATTAATAATTTAGATCGAAATAGTATAAAGTATAATATAGTAATTATTATTAATAATAAAACTATAGTCTAATATATAAATAATAAATAGAGTTATAAGATCTTTTATAATAAAAATAAATATATACTAATCTATAGAATAGTATATTATAATTAATTAATTATAATAATAAGTATTTATATCTCCGCGAAGAGTAAGAAAAAATTATTATAGCTCTAATAAATAAATAAGAAACTTTAGGTATTTTTATTATATATCTTATATAATATTATTAAGAGTAATTAGAATCTAATCTTAAATATAATTAATTAAGTTATTTAAAAGAAAGAAGCTATATTTAATTAAATAATTAAATTTAAATAGCTTTTTAGAAATTTAGAAAAAAATAATAAAATATTAAATAAATAATAACTTAAATATTTTAATAATAGATTATTTACTCTCTTTATTAAAAATTCTAAATATATAATAATTTAGATTAATAAAATCTATATTTAAAAAGACTAAATAAACACTTTAAATAAATAGAGTATTAAGATAAATAATCTAATAATTAATTATAAAGCTATTATAATAATACTATACTTTAAAAGAATAATAAATAAAGACTTTAATTAATAGTATCTAAACTCTTTATTACTTAAGAGATTTAGAATATAAGAAGTAATATAAATAACGTTAAAAGCTCTACTTTAAATTAATTTATTAAAAAAATAATATCTTTATAAAGCCTTTATCTTAAGCGCGATAAAGAATTTAGTATTAACGAATTATAAAGCTAATTATAAACTAAAGCTAATATTAAGAAAGAGATAAAAAATATTAAAAAAAAAAAGTAATTAAGATAAAAATAAAATTAAAAGTTAAAAAAAAGATTATTTATAATAAATATTTAAAAAGAGTATTTAATAAAAATATATAATTATAATTATATTTATAATATAATAGCTAAATATCTTATACTTAATAAAAAGCCTAGTAAATAATTTTTTAATAAAATTAAAATCTTTAATAATATAAAATTTAAAATATTAATTAATTAATAAGAATAATTATAATTAAGATTAATAAATATTATTAAGATAATTAAAATATACTATACTAAACTATATATAATAAAGGTATTTAATAATAAAGCGCGCCGAGAAATTCTTAAGAGTATAATAAATAAGATATTTTAAAGAGCGATTTTAGAGCTATTAATATTAATATTAATTAATAAAATAGAACTTACTATTTAATAAATAATTTTAGAAAAATTATTTAAAAATAATAAAATTCTTTTTAAATTCTATAAAATATTAGTACCCCGCTTAAAAAAAAAGTTAAAAAATAAAAAAATATCTTTATTTTTAATAACTAAAAGATTAATAAGTCTTTTTAATTATATTTAAAAATTTAAAAAGCTCTTTAAAAAATAAATAAATAATCTATTTATAATACTCTTTAAAAATAAAGATTTAAAGATAAATATTAAGAACTATAGACTTCTATTTATTATAAATATAAATTATAAAATCTTTATAAATATTTTAATATAGTATCTAATAAGAGTACTAAATAGAATAATTACTTTATAATAAATAAATTTTTTACTAAATTATCTTATTAATAATAATATTAAGGTAGTATAGTATTTAATTACTTAATATAAATTAAATATAAAAGAAGTTAAAAAGAAAGAAGATATAATATTACTTTTTCTAAATTAAGAAAAAGCTTATAATAAAGTTAATTATAAATTTTTAAAAAAGATACTTAAATAAATTAATATCTTTAAAGATTTTATTATTTAGATATAAATACTATATAAAAATACCTCTATTTAATTATATATTAATAAATTTATTAAAAAAAGGATCTCTATATTTTATAAAATAAAATAGAGAGATCTTTTTAGCTATATTCTTTTTATACTTATTATTAAAGATTTAATTTAAAAGCTATTATCTAGCTTCTTTATTAAAGAAGTAATAATTAAAACCTTAATAATTAAGTTACTAATATATACTAATAATATAATAATAATAATTTAGAACTAGAATAAAGTTAATATAATTATATTAATACTAAAACTCTATTACTGCGCTATTAAAGTTAAAGTAAATTAAGCGAAGTTATTTTTAATAAGAATAGAAAATCTACTATTTATTATAATTTTTAGAATAAGAGATATTCTTAAAAATAAAATCTATAAATACTTAAATATTTTAATTAAGATTAAAATTAATAAATTACTAAAAAAGTTTTAAAAGTTAATTCTAATTAAAATATAAACTATAATAAATATATAGATAAGATTTTATTTATCTATTAAAAATAAAGTTTTAATTATAAACGCGTATATAATAGTACTTTTAAGATATATTCTATAATTTTTTAAAGTATCTATTAGTATTAAATTAGAGCTAGAAATAGAGTATTATTAATTAATCTAAAATAATAAAGTAAAAGATATAATATAGAATCTATATATCTATTTCTTTTAAAATTAAAATAAAATAGAAAGTCTAAATTTAAATAATATAATTAAAATTAATATTATATCTTAGATTATATAATTAATAAAATATTTAAATATCTTATTTATACTTTTTATTAAAGATATTTTAATAATCTATAAGAAAGATTTTAAAGAGCGAATAGATTATCTCTTTAAAGTTATATCTAATCTATAAATATAGATCTTTATATATTAATTAAATTATCTATTAAAGTTAATATACTACTTATAATTCTTATAGAAAAGAATTAAGAATAAGAATAATATAGTAATAATATAATCTTTTAAATTAACTATAAAACTACTAATAACTAATATATAGTATTATTTAAATATAAAAAATAATAATAAGATAACTAACTTAAAAGATATTAAAAAGTTTAAATTAGATATTTAATAATATTTATAAATAGAAGATATAAGAGTATTTAAATATATATAAAACTCTATTATAAAAAAGACTATTTATATTTATATTTAAAATCCCTAATATAAAAGATAGCTAATAGTATTAATTAATAAATTAATTTAAAGATATCTCTCTCTTAGTTAAAATTAATAGCTATAAATTAAAAAATAAATTTAATAATAAATAAAGTAAAAATTAAAAAGTAACTTTAATATTTTAATTAATAAAATAGATTAATTAAAAAAAGTTTTTATACTTTTTAATAAAATTAAATAAAATACTATTTATAAGATACTTTTTAAATATTAGCTTAAGAGTATTAACTTTAATTAAAAAATAAAAATACTAATTCTAATATATTAGAAAAGATATAAAAAGTTAATTTTAAAAAGTAAATTCTAAATAGCTATAAAAAATAACTTTAAAAACTCTTAAATAGATAACTTATTATAAAGATTTCTATATTAAAAAGTAAGAATAAATAAAGATTTAATATTCTTATCTCTAGAAGTATAACGTTATTTAATATATAAAGTAATATACTTTATTTACTAATATATCTAAATTAATTATACTATTATATTAATAGTTTAGAAGAAATTTAGACTAATATAGAGTATTTTAAATAATATTAAAATATCTATTATATAAATTATAATAAAGATAATTACTTTTATAATAATAAGCTCTTAATAAATATTTAAGAGAATAATATAATATTATTAATAAATACTATTTTAAACTACTATCTAGATATTATAAAAATACTATCTAATCTATTAATTTAATAAGCTAAAGAAATTATAATAGCTTAAGACTATAAAAAATATTTATTATTATATAATTAAAAAGTAGATCTATATAGATTAAATTATTTATATCTTTAAATAATACTAAAGTTCTAAATATTTAATAAAGATATTTAAGAAATTATAGAGAAAGCCTTTAAAAAAAATAAAGATATATAAGAGATCTAAATATCTTATAAGATTATTAGAAGAAGATTTTAAAGTTATTAAAATTTCTAAAGTTTAGAGTATTATTAAAGAAAGTATTATAATACTAACTACTAATAATATTAAATAGCTAGCGTAAAAAATATATAGTAATAACTAAATTTACTAATAATTTAAATAGTACCTTTTTATCTAATTTAGATAATACCTCTCTATCGTCGTAATTATAATAAGAATAATATAATCTTATATTTAAAGAACTAAAGAAGAATCTCTAGTACTTTATATAATTAATTTTTAAATAACGTTTAATAAAGTTATAGTAATAGTTTTCTCTTTACGCTATTAGCTCTCTATTCTCGATACTTTCTTATATTAAAGTAATCTAAGAGTTCGAGTCTTAATAACTTTTAGATAGGGCTACTTTTAATGCGGTTACTATTATATATAGTAGCTAAAACAAATAAATAAACTTATAAGTTAACTTATAATAATCTAATTTACTACTTCTTTCTTCTTTATATTTATACTAAGTATAATAGAGTCGCTTATAACTTTAATAAAACTTAATTATCTTATAAATAAAGACGCTATCTAGTCTATTAGTTATATTATTTTAAGAATTAATAATAATAAAGAACGCTACGAGTTCCTTTATAGCGAAAAAGACTTTATTATAGACTATAATTATTTTAAGAGATAACTTAGTATAATTAGTAAAAGAATTAATAATTATTTAAAAAAAATATTAAATTACGTACTTTAGTAAGTAGACTATCTATTTATTAATATTATAAGTCTTATAGTTCTAGATATAGTATAAGAAGTAGTTCTTATAAACTTTACTTAAGTTAATATAAAAAAGAAAGATAAGAAAGTTTTTTAAAAAATATAATTTTTTATAAATATTATAAATTTTATTATAAAGTTCTTTAAACTTTTTAATATACTTAGTAGAATTTTTATAATTACTAAGTCTTAAAGCGTAAAGATATTAATAGTAGTTATTAATAAAGTTTAATCTTTTTAGCTTATATTCTAATTTAATAACGCTTTAAAGAAAAACGGCGTTTTTAATATATTTATAATTATTATAATAGTTAACTCTAAAAGTACTTTAAATTATATTATAATATATTAAGTACTTATTTTCCTATTTTTCGCGCTTAATATTATACTTTTTAATAATTTTTATTATAGAGATAGTAATCGTTATAACTACTTATATCTATTAAGCTTAAATCTAAATTTACGCTACTTAGTTATTAGCGATAGCTCGATTTATAACTATCTAAGTAATATAATTTAAAAAGGTAACTTAGCTCTTTATAATATACTTCTAAAAAGATACGCTAATAAGATATTCTTTAATAGCCCGCTCTTAGACTTAGTATTCTTTTAAGAATTTAAGTTTTTTAATATAGATTAGTAGGCTAAAGATCTTTATTATAATTATCTTAAAATTTATAGTAAAGCTTTATCTTTAGATTAAAGAGTTTAATATCGCTATAAAAATTAAGATCTAATTTATTAATTAAAAATTCTAATATAAATAAGAGATTATTTTTATTTTTAAATTTAAATTAATACTTTCTTTAATTCTTAATTAATAGCTTTTAATTCTTATAATTAAGACTATTATACTCTTTCTTATTAAGATATTTTAGCTTAGAGTTATATTCTAGAAAGTTATATTTAAAAAGTTAATAATTTTAACGCTTAGTCTTTTAATTCTTATAGAAGATATAATAAATTATATTAATTTTTAAATAATTAATAATAATTTAGAATTACTACGTCGAAGTTAGAAGATACTTAAAATTAAGATATATACTAAAAGGAGTATAAGAATTATATAATAATATTAATATAAGTCTAGTAAATCTTCTAAAGAATATAAAGTCTTAAAGAGTAAATTAAGATATATATATTAACTCTAAAGCTTAATTACTACTAGTAGATATATTTAATATTAGTCTTATTAAGAATATATAAGTATTCTATTTAGCTAGACTCTTAAAATGATTTAATAGATCTTAAATTCTTTTTATTATAACTTTTTTTAGAAGTAGCGAAATTTATTAAGATTAGATCTATATTCCGCTTACTATTAGTACTAAAGTATCGTAATAACGATAATAGCGAGTTATAAATCGTAAGTTATAAATCGCTTATAGCGGCGGAAGAATATAGCGTACTATTAAAAAAGAGCGATATATAGCGATATTATATTTAATAATACTTATAAGAATATTAAGACTTATAGATAGCTAATAACGATATTTAATAATAATAAAGAGCTTTAAATAGCGTCTTATAGTTAATTAGTTTTTTAACTATTAAGATACGTTAAGAGTAGTTTATAATTTAAGTAATTCTTTAATAACTAAAGTATATTAAAATTAGTTTATAATTTAAGTAATTTAAGTAATTCTTTAACTACTAAGATATATTAAGAGTAGTTTAAATAATATAAAGACCTTATTTAAAGTTTATATAAACGACTTAATACTTATAAAGGTATCGAATTAAATAAAAATTAATAATTTAAAGTCTTTTAATCTTATAATTATTATAGTAAGTAAAGTTTACTTCTTATAAAGTTATAATAATATAAATAGATATCTACTTAGTATAATTTATAAATAGAATAATATTACTTATTAATTAATATTAATATATAATTTATTTTAAATATTTTTTATAGCTAATAATATATAGTTCTAGTATCTAACTAGATTTTAGAGTTAAACTTATTTTTATATTATTCTTTT
This sequence comes from Parmelia sp. 050094, assembly GCA_018257885.1. Taxonomy (NCBI): domain Eukaryota; kingdom Fungi; phylum Ascomycota; class Lecanoromycetes; order Lecanorales; family Parmeliaceae; genus Parmelia; species Parmelia sp. 050094. The sequence goes on from JAEUBB010000351.1 coordinate 27,350, forward strand.
AACTAGAATTTTCTAAGCGGCTAGTATAAGATACTTTTTTATTATAGTATAAAGCTAATTACTTATAATATATATATTTTGTAACTATATAATAGATATACTAAGGCTTTTAGCCTAATTAAAATATCTTAGTTAAGTTAGTAGATAGCTTAAAGAATATAGTACTATTAAGAGATACTCTATAATTTAGACTTATAACCTCTTAAAAGTAGATAGTAAAATACTTAATTAATTATAATTTTAAATATAGCGGAGCTATATATAAAATATATACTAAGTCTAAATATTAAGTTACTACTATAAAATAAACTTAGATATTTTATACCCTCGTATTTTAATAATTATTATATTTTATATTATTAAAGAATATCTTAAACGCGGTAAAAATATTATTATTAAACTTATTAACTAAAAGATAGATATCTAAGCGTAAGATTTTATTATTAAAAAAAAAATTATAAAGATAAATCTATTATAAAAAGTTTTAAATAGACTTTAAAGATTACTATAAATTAAATTATTCTTTTAATATTTAAAGATAATATATTATTTATATAGCTTAACTTTTAAGCTTATTATAGAATAGAATTTATAAATATCGCTTAAGAAAGAAATAATAAGATTTATCTTAATATATATCTTAATTAGTTTCTTAAGATTCTAGATACTTAAGTAATTATAATAAAAATATTATATATATAAAGTTTCTTTATTAAACTAAATCTCTAGCTTAAAAATTTAATACTTATTAGTAAAATCTAGAAACTTATTATAAGTAGAAATCTTTTTATTAATAATTACTAAAGTTAAAAAGGTCTTTTTTTAAGTATTAAGCGTATATAAATAATTTATAATATATTTAAAAAAGAAATACTACTTTCTAAAAGCTATTTCTTTAAAAATAAAAAATAAAAGAAAGTCTTATTTTTTTAATTATTTTTTAAAGATTAAATTATAGCTATAGTTAAATATAAATTAAATATTATAAAGATTTAGAATATACTTAATATTAATAATATTATAATTAATATTAATACTATTAAATTTAGTAGCTATTTAACTATCTATAAGTTTATTAACTAGATAAGACGGTTTAAAAGCCTTAAAGATCTAAAAGATTAAGAAGTTATATATTAAATACTAAATATAAATATAATCTTAAAGCTAAAATAAAAATATTATTATTATAATAAAGAGAGCGATAGCTTATATTCGATTAATAAATAAATTAGAGCTTAACTTAAAAGTCTTATTAATAATAAGAGTAGTAGTAGTAATAGTATAAGCTATAAAATAATAAATAATTAAAGATTAAAAGATTATAATAACTATTTTAACTTTAAAAGATTACTTCTTTTTAAACTTATTCTTAATATTAGAGTTAAAGTTATTTTTATCTTTACTTTAATCTTTTTTACTACGATTATTATAATTACTATAGTCGTAATTATAGCCTTCTTTATTATTATACTTTTTATTCTTTTTACGCTTCTTCTATCTATTATACTTTATAGCGGAGTATTAGTTCTTTTTATATATTATATAGTATTTAACTATATAGATAAAAGTATAAGAGTTATTAAAATTAGTATCTTTTTAGATTTAGTATTTAGAGTTATTAGTACTTTTAGCGATAATAAGAGTAGTAATAATTTAGATAGTATAATTAAGAGCGCTACTAATAATAGCTACTAGCGCGGTAGTATTTAAAGATATAATAGAATCTATAGAATTAACTACGATATTAAGAAAGCGAGTTATAGTATAGTCTAGTATAAACTTAGCTTAATTATTGCTGTTAAAGGCATTATAATTCTGCTTATAATAGAGCTTACTAGCCTTAATAGAGAACGAGATCGTACTCTAGTTAAGGCTATTAATTTTAATAGACTACGAGACTTTTTATCTCGTTTTACTTACTTATAGAAACTAACTTTAATATTAATCTTTATAGAGTACTTAAGTATAGAAGATTCTTCTTTATTTTTTATTACTATAAAGATTATTTATCCTACGAGTTATATATTAAGTATATAAGATAGAGAGGTTTTCTCTAGTAATTAACTAAAAGTCTAAAAAGTCTTAAACTTATTTTTAACTTTTATTATAAAATTTATTATAATTAGTATATTAAAAATTAACTACTTATTACTAGATTTTTAATATAGTAAAATAGAAATAAGAATATATTATCTCTTACTTTTAGTATATTTTATATAGAAAAGCTAGTATATTTTAGAAATCTTTTAGCTATATAATTATAGGCGTATTATAATATAGAGACTTTATACTTATAACGGCGCTATTAATAACGCTTATAAGATAATTAAGTCTTTAAATACTTTACTTTATCTTTAATAAAAACGAGCTATAGAAATATAAGTTTTAGCGAATTATATACTTACTAATACTTTTTTAACTTAAAAGTGCGTAAATTATAATTATTTAATCTAGAATAATTATTTTTAATTATTTAAAAAATATAGAATTTTTATATTTTAAGAGATTAGTACCTGTAATAAAGAAGTAAATACGTATCAAGTTATAATACTTATAATAAGTATAAGTTAAGATTAATATATAGTATATATATCTTTAGCGATATATAGTACTTAATATTAATTATATAAAGTACTTATAATAGCGATATAAATTAAGTCTTTATAATATATATATTTTAATAGCGAATACGTCTTTAAGCTCTATTCGAGCTATTATAAAGATAAAAAAATAGTAGTAATATGATAGAAAATATTACTACTACTAAAGATTATTAATAGAAAGATTATATCGTATTAAAATAATATCGAGTAGAGCTCGAGCTTATAATCTATTAAAATATAAGATAGAATATTTAGTTATATTTTTTACTAAGTATACTATATATAAAAAAGTACGATCTATTTAGAATACTAACGTTACGTAATACTAGTACCTTAGCGCCTTAGCGCTAACTAACTCGCTAGATTCTAATAAATATATTAGTTACTAGTCTAAATTATAAGAATATTTAATAAGTTAAGAATATACTTAATATTAAATTTTATATAATAGATCTAGAATCTTATATATATTACTTAAAAATAATAGTTACTCGCGATTATATAAATAGAACTATTTATCTAAAGTAAGCTAGCTATATAAAGCGAGTACTCTATAATAATAGAATATAGAATACTAAGTTAATAATAATATTAATAAAGATATTAATAAAATTAATATTTATAAAGAATAGCTATATAAGTTTATTAAAGAAGATTAAGCGCTATTAACTCGCTATTAAATTATTAATATATACTATATTAAGAACTTATCTTAATATAGCTTATACTATATTAATTATTAATTACTATACTTATAATTCTATTTAAAAGTATTAGAGTACTATAAAATATATCTTTTATTATCTTAAAAGTATTATTTATTTAAAGCTTACTTTTAAAAATACTCTCTCTAATTTAATAGACTATATTAACTTTAATTAGATTAAGAATATAATTATTTATTACTCTATTTTAAACTATATTTTTAATATTAGTAGTAGCGCTATTAGCTAGTCTTCTAAATATTAAGTTATTATTATATTATTAATTTATAAAGTTAAATATATTAAATAAATTTAAGCTATAAAGAAAGCTATCTAATTATAAAGTCTTTTAATATTATTAACTAATTATAACGTCTTAGAGATTATTATTATCTATAGAGATAATTAAAGTATTATTATATTAACTAAGAACCCTTATTTTTATAGCTATATTAAGTATATCGAGATTAGTAATTATTTCTATTATAAGAAAGTTATTAATAAGATAATAATCTTTAAGTATATCTCTACTAATAAGTAAGTAGCTAATAAACTAACTAAGGTACTAATAAAAAATAAGTTTAAAATATTTTATAATACGATTAATTTATAATAGATTTATTAATAATCTCTATTCTATAAAAGTTATTTAATTATTATTATTATTATTATTATTATTATTATTATTATTATTATTATTATTATTATTATTATTATTATTATTATTATTATTATTATTATTATTATTATT
>JAEUBB010000352.1:0-38651 GCA_018257885.1 Parmelia sp. 050094
TCACTCACTCACATAGAAAGTCGCAACTCACTCAAAACGCCACCACAAACCCACTCCACCCCCTCTTCGTCTCCCCCTTTTCAATCGACCCCCTCTTTTCCCCCCTTCCAGCCCTTCGCACGCAGTTCCCACACCCACCAGCATCTCCTCTCCACTACGCAGCAGCAATCTCACGGTCGTCTTCGGGGACCTTGGCCTCCCTGCGGTCTTTTATTTTGCATCTAGTGCATCGGGGGTGATTACATTCGGGATAGTAGCACATGAGATCGGTGTCGCGGCTCAGTTCGCCATTGCCGCATTTGCACTGGGATTGTGCATCAGTAAGTGTTACGGGACGGAGGGAAGACGCACTGCTGGGAATATAGAGAAGGAATGTGCGTAGGGAGACTGGAAACCAAAAGGCGGAAACATAAGAAAGAGCTCACGCAATCCCACAGCCTCCTCACTTTCTGCCTGGCCTCTGGTCCCGCGGCGATATTTGTTAGACACTTTACTCTCGTCATAGCAGCCACAAAAGCCTTCGCCTTCTTCTCCTCCGACCCTCCCGCCTCCAACATGACCAGCTCCCCTCCTCCTCCATCCACCTCGGCATCCGGTCCGCTATCCTCCTCATCGCTCCCCTTGTCCTCCGCCTCCCTCGCCTCCTTCTCCGGATCCGCCATCATCTCCGTCATCTCCGCCAATCCCCTCGGTACCTCCCCTTCCAACGGCACCCAGTCCTCGACCCGGTTACCCTTCTTAAAGTGCTCGTCGTCAATGTGGTTGAAGCGCTCGTCCCATGCCTCGATACCCATCTTCTCGAGCCGCACGACGGTCTGGCAGAAGCCGCACCAGAAACCGCACTGGCCGTTGCGACCCACACGCCGTCTCTTGCACTGGTCTTTGACGTAATCCTCTTTTTCGGGACCCGCAAGGCCGTGCGCTTCGTGCAGATGCGTCATGAATAGTTCGCGGCGGTAACAGAGCCGGCCGCACTGTTTGGCGGTTGCGGTCTCGATGGCCTTGTTGCCTCCTTCTGTCGTGGGGGGGCCGGAGCCGTCGGAAGTTTTGGGCTCGGCGCATTTCCAGGCTTCGACTTGGTAATGCATGGTGTTTTCATGACGTTTCCAGTCGTTCTTGCTACCGAAGCGCCGGGGGCATTTGGTGAAGGTGCAACCGTAGGGACGCGTATGGCGTTTGATGTGTTTACTATGCACGTCAGCGTATTCGCTAATGCCTCCGAGCCGAACGGTTCAGAGAGGCGGAGCAACAAACGTACGTGAGATCACACTGAGTCTTTTTCTTCTTGTGGCAGTATCGACACTCGAGCCGTTTCTCCGAATCCTTAATCTCCCTGCAAGGCGAGTCCTGAGGGCTCGTCTTCCGACTTCTGTTGGCACTCAATAGACTGAGAACACTAGTCCTGACGACCAATTCCATCTCTTCCTTGCTTTGATATGTAGCTTTGCTGAGATCCGAAAGTATGGTTTGGGATGCTTCATCAGCTGAGACTTCCAGAGTTCGCGATCCATCAGTGGTTGTTATCTGCGATTTTTGAACATCGGTCCATGTCGGGCTATCTGGGCAGTTTTTTGAGGGAAGGGGTAGCGGCTGCTTTCTCTTGGACAGCAGCGAAAACCCTGCAGAGTTGGATGTCGCCGTCGCAAGGCACTGTGCAGGCGGTGGGGGGTCATTTTGGTCGTCTGGAATGATTACCTCTTGGTACTGGTTGGTCGTTTCTTGGTCTAAATCCATCAGGCCTCCCGATTCCTGGCTAGAAACACTGTACAGATTGGGCGAGCCTTGAGACGTGGCGCTTGAATATCCATTCTCCTGCTGATACGGGTTTGAGGTACTGCCGACACTAGACGACTTATCGATCTCTTGGAGATTTACCAAATACGGCATGTCATTTTCTTGGGGACCATCATCTTCATAAATACTTTGCTGGCAGAGCTCTAACGAATGCACAAAACCCCGCCTAGAATCCCCTTGAGATCCACGTTCCCAGGACCTACGTCAACTATCAATACCTTTTCATCGAGAGTGCGAGACTTCGAAGAGATCTACTGACTTGTCCATGAGCTCTTGGACTTCCCAATCCCTGTGCAAGCGGATGATATGTTGCCGAAAGTTGTCCGCACGGGGCCAAATTTTGTTTTTCTTGGCGCAATGAGGTGCGGCGCACATGTAGGATTTACCAGTGTAGACTTGATGAATGCTCTTCTTGTGTCTGTCTAAGTCATTTTTGGTGGTGAAGCCCGCTTTCCTGACGCAGTTTGGTATCTCGCACTTGTATGGTTTGTCATGACGAAGTAGGTGTTTGCTGTACCATGTCAGCGATTGACGGTCAAACCCAGAACCCAATGCGAACATACTTGAATTCGGACTTGTTCTTGAAACTTTGTGGCGTTTCGCACTTGGAGCAAACCAATTCAGGAACACTCTCGGTCTGATGCTCCGCAAAAGGCGGCTCAATAAAGGAGGATGGAGCCTCTTGTGCGATCTGCGGAGGATAAAACATGTAGGGCATCTGTTCGTTCGCAAGTTCCATGGTATTCATGGCACCTGTGAGGCTCTGTTGACTCGAGGCGGGGAATTCGCCACTGAACATGGACTGTGTTGCGGGACTTTTGGTGTAATATGCCGAGTCAGGGGGATACCTTCCCGAGAGACTACAGTCCATCTCAGAAGTGGAACGAGGCCAATGCTGTGCTCTTACAAGCGGATAATTTATTCGTCCCCAAGCGGCGGGATAAGCTCGGCTCATAGGATGTTGGACAGATCCTCCAGTGACGAATTGCTGGTTCCATGGTTCGGGGTAGGAATTGATTGATGGGGTCGGCTCGGGCTCGTGATGCCCTACGGAGGCCAGATGCGCGTCTTGAGTGAGTGGGTCAAGATCGTTGATCTGGCTGGGATAGGCCGGTCGTGGTAGTTGTGGTCCTTCGAGACCAGGGCTGGGAAGTAGCAACTGGTTGAGGTCAGCGCGGGAAGAAACGTCCGCGTTGTTGTTGTTGTAGGCTTCATGAGCAGGGTCAAGAGCGACGGAGGTTGGCGGTAAGTGGTGGTATGCATATTGAGATCTGTTTCGTCTCTTGCGGAGATCATAATGAGACTGTCACGTAAGCCAAATCAGCCTCTGCTCAACAGGGCCAGGCCAGATTTTTGCACTGGCATGGCGAGGGACTTTGTATACCTCGGGCTGAGGCTCGGCATCAGCGTAGGTCCTTTTCCTGGAAAGCGTCATGGTGGACAGTCGAGTGATTTAAGGTCGGGGCTCAAGGGTCAGAGACTAGAGCGTGATGGGCATGCCTACTTGAGATGTCAGGTCACTGTAGGCAAATGTGACCAAGACGACGTCGCCTGAATGCCTCGAGATGCTGCTATGGTTTGGAGCTTCAGACGGCGATTTGAGGCAATGCGAACTGCGAACGAAGGCTCCAAATACAGAATGCAGAAAAGCAGAAATACAGCAGAAATCCCGAAATGCCCCAAATGCAAAGTGGATGAATCATGAGGGTGGGGCACTACACTAATACTAGCAATGCCAAAGACGCAGCACAGCCTTGTCTGAGGATGACTGAGGGGACCATACATGAGACTCTGTGTGATTGCCTTGTGTATTGTTCAGGTACTTGAGCAGGGTAAGCGGATTCCTTACTTTAAGCTACCTTGAGCTACCTTGCAATACCTTGGGTACTTTACTTTGCTCTGTCGCGCTAGAGAATGTCCGAGGGAGCAATTGCAAGAACTTATACGTCGCAGCCTGTCAGCGTTATCGCAGTCAATGTCCGAGTGGAAGAGGGAGATTGCGTGGTGATGCAACAAGGGCGAGAGAATGAAGTGGATGAATGAGATGAGATGAGCACGGCTGGATCAACGTGAGGCTAGGAAAGAGTGAAGCGTGCCGATTGCAAATGCATGCAGATTGTACGAGTAGTCAAGTAGATTAATATTGGATTGCAATTGCTGTGCACAGCCGGGTGGTGTGGTGGTGTGGTTGCCTTGTTCTGTCTACCTTACCACTTACCTTAGTCTACACTACAGTCTCCGCCGCCCGGGCATAAGGTAAGAAGCCAAGAACCCCTCGAACCCCTCGAACCCCTCGAACCAAGTCTTACATCCCCTCAATCCCAAGGTACTTCACGTACTTTACGTACTTGACCTGGTATTATTATTACTACCTTAGTATTCCTCACTCACCGAACTTGCCCCGTTTCGACTTTGCACATTAAAGTATGCTCATGATTCATCGGCCATGCGCGCCTACCCACATCATACATGGCTGTTCATTCTTGATTGCCCGTCGAGCCCGTGCCACACTGCCTCGGACACTAATCAGTCTAAGCTATGCCATCCTCCTCTCTGTGGCCCAATCCCAATCCCCTTCTCATCCTTAAGTTTTCTTCTTCTCTCTTGGCACGATCACACATTCGTGCGAGGGGACCGGAAAGTACATCAAATCCACAAAAGGCGGTCAATATTACAGCACGCTAGCAAGGTTAGAGCCTCCAGGAGGACTTTCCGACTTTCGGTCGAGGGTCCTCGGGTGCAGTCTGCAGACCTCCGTCTCGGTCTACTGTCCGTCTTCAATCTCAATTCCTTACTTCCCACTCTTCCGTAGTAGCCTCGTGTCCATGCCTCTTCCATCTTCCTTTCCCACCATCGAGCAGCCTTTGATGAATGGAGACAAGCTTGTTCCCAACGACAAAACACTATGCTCATATGACATGATACTGTTTGCATTCATTATACACCGTGGTATATCCTAGTAATATCGTGCAGGCTATGCAATGGAAATAAGGGTGGGAAAGAGGAGTTAAAAAAATAATCAGAAACATCCAACCGTCATGACAGGATTTTGTAGATAGCGGTATATAGCAGACAATCATAGCGCAATCATCATCTATTACAGCCGTACATTTCACCGTCGTAAATCTTCATAACACAGTCACGCCAACTCTTGATCGAAAGGCTTATATGTCAATGCTGGCTATAGGGGTAACCTTGCTGCTGCTGCTGCTGCTGCTGATGTTGAGATTGATTATACAAAGATGGGGTCTGACTCCCTTGCTGGTAGCCCTGTATATGCCCCATCTCATCATATGTCATTGGCAATCCGCCGCTGATCGAATTGAGATGTGTAGTGTACGATGGCGCCGAGGTACTCATATGCTGCTGTTGTCGCGAGTATGAGCTCGGTGAAGTCATTTGTTGTCGATATGGAGGCTGCGGCGATGTCTGCCGCGGGTACGATGCCGGTGGAGATGAGTGCTGTGTAAAGGGGGGTGGTGGAGAGGGCTGTACTTGCGGGTATGAGCTGGATGTCGCATTGCCGAACTGGTAAGCGTTCCCTTCAATCGGACTGAACGTCTGCTGTTGCTGAGGGACATATTGATACCCCTCGCCATTGTCGTAAGGCATCGCACGTGGCTGCGAGGTAGGTGGCTGGAGGCCGCCTTGTATGTTCTCGGGGCTTTGGGTTGGAGCCTGCACCTGCTGATGATGGTTGAAGCCCCTGCTACTTGCATTGACTGGGTTAAATTGAGGAGTTGGCGTTGCCCTAAAGGAGCTACTATAGTCCGATATTGGAGTTTGCGAATGGGACGGAGAAGTATGTGATTGCGGCACCGGAAACGGGCTTCCACTTGCGCTTCCGCGGTGCTGCTGGGTATAACTCGTGGCCAGGTGTTGTGCATGTCCTGGTGGAGGGTACGTGTTCGGAGAGACTCGCTGCTGATACTTCGTGGTCTGCGGCTCTGTAGCTCCCGCGAAGTAGTTGTTCTGAGGCGTCATCGCAGTAAAACCAGTGGGCATCTCACCCACACTTCCCACAGGCATACCAAATGGAGAAAGAGAGGAGGAGCTGGTATGGGTGAATGGGCTCTGCACAGTTGGCGAGATGCTGTTCTGCTGAGAGACCATTCGCTGTTCAATTGGGCTGATGATAGTCTCAGACGTGACCTCTTTCTGGCTCACCACCCCAAGGACGGGCATGCTGATCTGTTCCATGTGCTTTGCGAGATGCACAGTAAGCTTCTTCCAGCTGTTGCAGACATTGCCACAGAACTTGCAAGCCTCGTCCTTGGGGTTCTTTGGCGTCTCATGCCTGCATTCCTCCACAAGCCTCCATACTTGTTCGATCTCATCGTTGGAGTCCTCCTCGTCCCCGTGCTTGATGCGAGCCTTCTGGCTAGATGGACCTCGTACAGCAGGCTTGCCGTTCTTGGTCGTCTTCACCTTGGGCTCAGGAAGCTTGTGTTCTCGGACCAAGTGCTGGACGAAGTTGTCTTTGCGATAGCATTTGTGCGAGCAATCGTTCATATTGCACATCCACCACTCCAATTGGCGATGCCTTTCGTTCTCGTGCCTGACCCAATCGGCCTTGCGCTTGAAAGACTTGGGCTCGGCGCAAGTGACAAAAGTGCAGGTGAAGGGCTGGACATCCTCATGGACGTGTTTTGACCAGTCGGATGGCTTGTGGAACTTCTTGACCTTGAAGCATAGCGAGCATTCAAATTCGGCTGGGAGGCGTTTCACGGGAGGCATGGGTACCCCTGACGGGAACTGTGCAGGGGTAACTATGCCTTCGGCCAAGGCGTTCACGTCCTCGTCAGATTGTCCTAGGCCGGCCACCGAGAAGCCGGCGTGGGTGGCCTCGGGCTCTCTGTTGCTCGACTTGGACGGCAGATAGGTGGGCTCGCCTCCCAAGTCGGTGCAGTTCTTACCAGATTGGCACTTACCCACGTTCAGCGCCTGCGCGTGCTTGATCTTGAAATCCATGAGTTTCTTGAAGCGTCGTAACTGCTCTTGCGCGATTCGGTCAAACATGAATGGGGGTAATCGTGGATTCAACTGTCGTATATTGGACTTGAAGCCTTCGAGTGTGGGAACGATCGTATCAGGTCGAATTGACAGGTCCATCGTGACACCAGCGTCTTCGACTCCTTCCTCGTCATCTTCGTCCTCGGCGTCCTGAAAGCCAGTGCATGACTCTTCGTTTTTGACAGGCGCTGCAAGCGATGGTAGCGGGGGTCCTCCTTGCTTGTTCCAAAGCTCGGCCAGTCCAAGATCCGTACTTGATACGGAAGGTTTCTGCAGACCCAGACTGTTCATATCGGTGCGACTCTTGGGGCGCTTCAATTGAGATTTCGGCGTCGGCCATCCAGTAGGGGAAGATGTCGCTGTGGCGCTGACGGAGCCGCCAGCGCCAAGGGCGCCGGCTTGGAAGGCCATTGCGGCCACGGCACTCCCAGTGTTGACCCTGGGCGACTTGGGCCTTTTGCCTAGGCTTGTCATTCTTTGAATCCCCTTCGGTGGTTGTGGGATCCCTAGGCTATCCTTGCGGCTTCCAGAGCTGTCGTGTCTTGAATGCTCTAACGGTGATGGGCGAGCGGCCTGCTGATTTGATGGATCACTTTCCTCGCGCTTCAACATACTTGCTCTTCTTGGTACGAGCTTCGCCGCCGCTTGCTGGAGAAAGCTGCCGCTTCTCTCGCGCTTCTCTTTGATTTTCTCGGTAATCTTCTCGTTAAAAGTGAATTGGCGAAACAATCCCTCGAGGTCTGACTCGCTAACGCGACGGGTGCCCCAGGTGGCAACCCGAGATAACGTCTCGATATCCACAGCCCGCTCTTGGAATCTCGCGATAGCAGCGTTAGCAGTTTCCGGTTGCATCTTCACTCCCGGGTCTGAGCTATCATAGAGCGGGTCCTGCCATAGCTTCGCACGATAGAGCGGTGGCTGATTGGGCACCTCGTCGTATGCCCCAGGTTTGGCCTCTCCAGGGATGTCATTGACATGCTCGCCTAACCCCGTGGTGGGAGGAGGGGATTCGTCGATACTTGCCGCCTCACTCTCATCTTCTTCAAGCTCATCGCCGCTTTCTTCGTTTATCAGAACTCCTGGTCCAGGTATGGACGCGTCTGCAACAGAAGCTTTGAAGCTCTCCAGGTTGGCATGCGATAGACTCTGGGCTCCTGTACTCCTCGCCCTTTGCCGCTTGTTTGTCGCTGACGGCCTCCGTGGTACAGCCTCAGGGTGATCCTCGCTACCGGGTTCACTACCGGCGAGCCATTCTGCGACGTCTGCATTCTTTAGTGCTATCTGTGCGTTCTCCTCCTGTTCCTTGAGATTCGGTAACTCTATACTGCTGACCTGAAACCTCGACTCGGGGTCCAGGCCCGATCGGCCATCGAATGGTGCGCCTCTACCGTCCATTTCATCGCTCTCTTCACCGTCATCCTGTACGGCGAGATGTGGTGAGCCGCTTCCTGCCCGGCTTCGTTTGCATCCGCTTCGACCCAGCAGCGCCGCTCCTCGAGCTGGAGAGTCTCCTCGGGTGTAGCTCTCGATGCGTACAACAGGACTTGGTGCACGCATGACGTGTGGCACAGCAGCGGAGAGGTCGGGACTTGTGCCTTTGGAGCTTTCCGTCAGCGTCGGCGTTGTTTGTTGTTGCACTACGCTGATGGGTTGAATATGCTCCGGATTCCCTTGCTGCATGCCGTCGATAGTATACCCTGAGGGTATCAATTCGGGAAATAGCTGGTGTTTGGCATTTTCTCCCGCCATCCGCGGTGGACTAGCGGTCGCCTGCCTTGATCCAGGTGCGTCGGAATTAGTCAAAACGGGGCTCATTAGATGCGACGAGAGAGTAGCAGCCCCAAGAGATGTGCGCGTGTAATTCGAGGTAGGCGGGCTGCCGATTTCGGCACTGTCCTGTAGCTCAGGGCTGTTCTGATGTGAGGTCGGATCACCTGATTCGACGTCCTGAACGGGATACTCCAGCAGGCCAAAGTCGTCTTCTAGATAGAAGCCGCTGCTAAAGTCCGTTGTTGAAGCTCGCTCGCTCGACCCGCTGTATCCATTGTCCGAGACATATGCACTAGGATTTAAGAAGGCATGAGCAACGTTTGGATTTTCGGGTTCAAAGTCGGAATGCGGGGAATGCGACGAGTGGAAGCCGTTCGAGGGAAGGGCTTGTGAAGGTGGTTGTAGGTGGCTGCGGTCGCTGGAAGGGCTTTTGAAATGCCGAGGGCTGCCTTGGTCGTCGACCGCGGAGATGTGTGGTGGTGGTGATGTAGTCTGGTAGGAATAGTGACTTGGAGAACGATCACCGTCTATTTGGACCAGCTGTTCATCGCATAGGGAAGATGGGAAGAATGGGTCGTAGCAGGTTTGTTCGTTGAAGCCGACAGGATGCGATTGTTGACCGGCGGTTGGAGGGGTTGAATACGTGGTTGACATGATGCTCAACGGGAGTCTAATATAGATCTTCTCGAATCCTTATTCACATAGGCTTTTGACCAGAAGCTTGACTCTCTGGACCTTTTTGCGCCACCAAAGTGTAGAGGGCACCAGGGGTCAGAGATTTCGAGGTTGGAAAAGCAGACGAGGATATGGCTTCGGATAGGGGAAGTCAAACGGCTGATCTTGGACCCATTGTTGCAAAAGGCTGGATTGGCATCGAGGTCGGGTCGGGGATGGATCGCGGTGATCTGTTGGGTCCTGATGTCAGGCCAGGCTGATTTGGGGGAGATTGTTGGTTGTGTTATGTCCAGAATGCAGTCTGATGCTTTCCGACAATTGTATGGCTGCTTGCAGAGGAAGGAATGGCAGTTGAGAGGGTAACGATGAGGTCAAGTGTCAGGGACGGGGTCTTTTGGTGGGGTTTGCGCTAAGGAGGTTACAAGACGGCAACCCCGGTCTGCAATGATGGATTGACGGTGGTAGAAAGGTAGGAATGATGACGCTTGTCTAGAGGGGAGAAATGTCCCGAGGGACGAGAGATGGAGAGTTTGGCAATGTTGGAAGAATGGTGATTGATCGACTAAGGCAAGTGCTTGACGGCGAGCATATTGCTCAGCATACGCTATACGCTATAGCACAGGCTGCACAGCGGAGCACAGGACAGGACAGGAGCAGGACATTAATCACATTAACTGCTTGGTGGGGGCCATGGCATGCCCCCGGACGAGGCTGAGGCAGCTGCTAGGGCGCATCGGCAAGGCTCAGCATCTACTTTACTCTAGCTACTTTACTCTGTCCCTTTGGGAACCCAGTACCTTAGTACCTACCTTACCTAAGCTACCTAAACCTTGTTGTAGGTCGGCTTCGCTTAAAAGCTTGGACCACTTCCAGGGCAGATTTGTGGAAGAATTCCTCAAATCTGCCCTGGGGCAATCTAATCTTCTAGGGTCAGCTCTTGCATCATCACCATCATCATCATTATTACTTTAGTATTATTGTTGTTATTATCATTTTTAATTATTATTATTATTATTATTATTATTATTATTATTATTATTATTATTATTATTATTATCGTTTCAACTTTCATNCTTCATCATCATCCATCATTCGTCATTCGTCATTCAGATTTCTTGGCAAGAAATCTATCCTTTGATTTCTCCATACTCTTTTATTGCCCTGTTAACGTTCTTGATTGTTGCATTGATACTTTATGTATTCATGTATTCTCCTAACCACTCTGTCGCTTTTGTCCGACACATCTGATCAAGGAGGCTACCTCCTCGCACTTCATTTGCACCCACAAAACACAGCCACTATTTTACCAGTGTTGCAACTATCAGCAGTGTTTCAGAACAATGAACTAAGACTGGCTTCAAAACATCTTCATTTGGTCATTGTTGTTACAACTGAGTCTTCCCTGCCTGGGATACGGTCAACAATGCCAAGTGACATCACATCCTTTCAAATCCCTCATCAATATGGAACCCGAGAAGCCGAGGAAAATCTTCATCAGCACAAGATAGGTACTCCATAGACTTGTATCAGCACCAATGACCGACCCGCCTCGCTTGATATCTCTCTCGTCAGCCCGGCAAATTGCTACTCACACACTCACACACCATCTCATATGCTCAAGGTGCCGTGCCCTGCCTGTACCCTCCTCCCCAATTTCCAATATATGCTGCCTTTGGCTCCAACTTCATGTCGCATTGGGTCTCCAGGATTCTGGCATTATAGTAGTCCTTGAGAACATGCCGTCAGCGCCGGGAATATGCTTCGCTTTCTCCTCCGCACGGTCTTGGCCCTCGGCTGTCCCAATTTCAGGAATCATATCTTGGACGGAGCCGATTGCAAGAAAGCGGCACTCATCTTCTTCACCGCTTTCTTTGCGTTGGAAATTTACAAAATTCTGCTCTCGGTCCACTGCAGGATTCAGGTGTATGATGACTTTGCTTTGTTTTCATAATTATCGCGCCTTGTAGCTTGCAGTACGTGTACGTTGCTCGGACTAAACGCAGGAACAATCTGTTCAGGCTCTGATTGAACGCGATTCTTACATATCACGGACATGGGTGTAGTCCGTGGCCAAATTCGTCCTTGGGTACAAGGGTATCTTCCGGCGAAGATCTATTATCTGCTATTGAAGTATTGCTTTGTCAAATGTGACGTGCCAGAAATCTAAATTCGCGGTACGCGATGACACCCTAATTGATGTCTGCGTCTTATTGTCAACATTACTATTCCCTATACCTCTAGACATTTCGGGGGCGCCTACCAGGTCCAAACACCTCTGTCAATTTCTGCAGCTTACTGTTCTGCTCATTCAGCGTCCTGGCCGTGGTGATAAACTCCGCAGTCGCCTTCTGGAATTTGAAACTGTCAGCACTCCGACTCGCCTTTAAATGCTCAATCTCTCTCTGCAATCCCAGAACATAATCCTCCGCCTCACTGCCATTTCGCGACTGCGCGCTCTGCTTCAGGAAGGAGTCTTTTTCTCTCTGGTGCTGAGTAGCCATAGCTTTGCGCTGTTCCTCCCAAGCTCTCTGAAGCAGCGAACGCTCTTCTTCCCATTTTCGAGTTAGAGTCTCACGTTCTTTGTCCCATCCCTCTCTGGCCTGTAGATACGCCCTGCGCTCTTCGTCGACCACTTTCTGTTTTGCTTCGAGGGTGTCTTCCAGGTCTCGTCGAACTTTTGCCTGTCTGTCTTCAAGCTCACGCCTCTGTCGAGCCCATCTGCTTTCAAGCGTTTGCTTCTCTTCTTCATGCGCTCTCCTCTCTTCAGCTAGTTGTTTCGACAGATGTGCGTCCGCAATGCGTGTATGCGCTTGAAGCTCGTCTTGCATGGCTCTTTGGTTAGTCCGCTGCTCTGCAACCATTCTGTCCTTGTCCCGTTTGAAAGCCTCATTCAACGCTGTCTCGTGCTCCTGATATTTCCGCCCTGCTTCCTTCTGCTCAGCGCGTAGAGTTTCGTTCGCGGTTTGCAACGTTTCATTGTGCTTCCCTACTGCGCTCAATCTGTTTTGGAGCTCTTTGCACCGCTTTTCTAAGTTGCGCGTCTCGAGCTTCGACCGAGTGATCTCGGTGGAATGGTTCTTGCTCATTGAGTCTAGATCCTTTTCCATCTGCACGATGCGAATCTCGAGCTGTCGCGCTTGAGCAGCGTTCCGCGCTTCCTGGTCTCGAATATGGAGTTGGCTAGCTTCTAGTATGCCACACGTCTCGTGATGTAAACTCATGAGATTATGAAGGTCGGGTATTGCGCATGATATGCGGTGGAATAATGCCATCGTGCTATCGTCCGATCTACCCCCGATCGTTACTGGGCCTCGATCCCATTGACCCTGGTAGGTTGAGATGGGAGGATGAGGTGCTTCGGGCGGTATCATTTGTGGTGGACGATGGTCGTTTAGCGGCCCGTACTCGGAATAGTGAGAAAGCGCCTGAGATGTAGGTGCATGCTGAACCGGGGGCGGACCAATAGCTTGATTTGCGGGAAGATACGTGAACTGTGGTGGATAATAGTATTGGTCTCCGGACGGTCCGATACCGTACGGCAATGGTGCTGAAGCTGGGGCCTTGCCTCTTGGGTCTTGCTTCGAATCCTCTGATTTCAGTGAGGCGGGTTTCTTCTGCTGTTGGTCTCGGCTAGAAGGTGCCGGCTGTGGAGAAGTTAGAGACAAAGCAGCCTCGACAGGTTCGGGGGGTGATTTGGAGACCAGTGCCTGTGTGTCTGAGATTGGAAGAAGACTCGAAGTTTTGGGGGGATTTGGCCTTGTGTCGGCAGGCTTCGCATCGACGGGCTCCTTCGGTTTTTCGGCCTTTGGAGTTGGTTGGGAAGAAAGTGGTTCCGAAAGGTCAACAGCAGACTCGCAGTAAGGTGCCAGATAAGGTTGTACTGAGGCAGGGAGTATGTGCTGCACGGTTGGCGATACTAATGTGGCAGATGTCGACACGTTGGAGATAGTTCTGTTCATTGGAGAAGTCGCTGACGATGGCGAGTCCGGTCCTGATTCCGGCAACTCTGGTAATTGATCCAAATTCACATTTGGTTGGGCCGAGTCGGATGTCTGCGTCAAATAGTCTGGTGCCACAGGAGTCCGACCGCTTGAAGCTGGTAGATCTCGATATTTCCTGCTGCTGCTGCTCGGGATGACATTTCGGTTATCCTTCACATCTGGCGACTGATCCAGGTTCGCATATTGCGGCGTGTATTCGGATGAGGGCGTAGAAGAGTCCAGCGGTACAGGTGTGCGACTGCTCGAAGCTGATGAGTCTCGGTGCCTTCTACTACTAGTGCTTGATATAAGACTTCTGTTGTCTTTATCCTTATCCTTGTCCTTGTCCTTATCCTTATTCGCTCTACGAACGCGCATAGGCCGGCCATGAGTATCAAATTCTATGCTTGCGGACGGCATGATTCTCCAAAGCCCTGCCTTGGAGTCAATACCAAATTTCAACATTGGATTCGGGCCCGCTCACTGCTGGCTAGCGCTATCAATGTGCTATGAGAAAGGCACTTGTAGAATATAATATCCTGCAATAGGCAATAGCTCGATGAAGAATCCCGATGCCAGTCTCTTCATCGAATCAAAGATGCGACATGCACAAAGCGTTGCGCCAATCGTAAGGTGGTACGGTTATTGTGGGAAGGCGAACGGAACAGGCGGGCAAGCAGCAACGGTATGAGTGAGATCTCGTCCGGGTGCAAGGCACGAGAAGGGTTGTATGAAAGGGTCTGAATGAAGTGTGCCATTTGGAAGAGGAGGGAATGAGCCTCTGTGAGGGAGTGAGTGTAACAGGCGACACGTAGGGAGGGCAGGCAAATGATGTTGTCGAGAGGGAGCAAATAGCAAAGGAGAAATCGCAAGTACTCGGGTCGTGCATTGGAGATTAGAGGAATGAAAATGGCTTGATTGCCCGAAAGCATTTGATGCAGGATGCAGAAGTACATTCATGCAAGCTGGTCTACAAATGGCATCAGCTGGCTTCGGGTCGAATGTGTTCAGGTATGCTTGATGCATCGCCAGTCGACTTGCCGACGTCGGGCAGCAATACTGCACGCTATTTCCCTCGGAGCACTCGTGCGTCATGATTGATCCAGTCAGCAGCGTCTTCATCAGCGCGACATTATTGATCCCGCAGTTTCGGCCGAATCACGACATGCCATCAACGCCCTCGGCGCATACGAGTCTCATCGCTTCCACATATCCATCGGAAAAAAGGTGCCCGAGCGTACAAAAATGCGAATTAAGGGAGCAATCAGAGCGACGACAACTTCTTACGGTAGAATTCTTTACCTTGGGTAAGAGGCCAGCGGCATCGGGCCATTAGCGCCCTTGCTTGCATAAACATGTGCACAGCTTGGGTGCTTGGATCCTCGAGGGAGGCTCGCAAGCTGGATCAAGGTGTCCAGACTCCAGCCTGCGATGTGATGATCATCACCACCACCACCACCATCATCATCATCATCCGCCTTTTACAGAATACAGACAATCATACAGAGCGTACAGAAGAGTAGTGTAACAGTGTCCGGGCAATCATCTATATTGTACATTCAAAACCTCATCCCAATCACCTCACTCAACCCTGAGCACCCGAGCCCCTCGTCGTTTGGCGGTTTTCTTTTTCTTGTTGCCTTTGTCAAAAGCAACCGCGCTGGCATGATCTCGACCCACATTGTCGAGATCTTTGACCTTGTAGATCCTGATGATCCAATTCTCACTTGTAAATGCTTCCTCCAAAGTACTCAGCTGAGGACCTTCAGCAGGCAGCTTCGACCCCCGCACGCGATCTTGCGCCTGTCCAGCCGGGAAAAGAGAGTTGTAGTTGTAGTATGACATTTTGTACCTAGAAGTCGTCAGCAACTCGCGGTGAAACACATATCTTCTGCCAGCCTACATCAAGCTGTTCCTCATGGTCGGGGTAGCCTCATCGTCGACTCTGTATTCGCCTCGTGCGGTGAAGTAGTTGCGCTCGTTGATTTCATCGGGCCAGATGCCTTCAGAGATGCGAACCATCCATAGGAACTTATTGATGTCGTCGCCGGAGTAGCCCAAGAGACCTCCGAAGACGACCAGCACGTAGTCGACGTCATGCTGTCTGAGGATAGGATAGCTGACTTCCTCCCTCGAACTCATCGCCTTCCCTACCGTCGCGATGTGCGTATTGTTCCACGTGTTGTTATCCACTAGAGTAGGCCTGTCGGCCATGCCGCCAATCTGATAGCCGTAATCCCACCAAGACATGATCTTGGCCTTGTCCGGAGTATTCTGTCGAAGCCAGTAATAGGCTTCGCGGTAATCATCGATAATATGCTGGCTCCCATCAGGGAGCTTGCTGGCAAGCACAACCGACGGAGAAGAGTAAGCATTCGAGGTGACCCAGGTGCAGTGCAGCACGAATAACAGTAAGTATGTCGTTACTGCTCCAACGACGGAAGCTTTGGAGATGTACGAGTAGATTCCTAAGACTGGGTTTCGCGTTGATCTCAGCGAATCTTTTATCACATCCGTAGCAGTTTTGACACTGTCACCTGTGGCCTGGCCATTAGATTGTGTCTCCTTCGCTATCGGATTCTCGGCCACGAGATAGGTATCCAGTATACTTGATATTGCCAGTGCAGCCGCAATGCAAACGACTGGCGTCAGGGTCAGCATCAGACGAACCATGACACCAGCAAAATAGCTGGCCAAGACTGCGTATATGACAACAAACACGTGCTCATCCTTCAGCTGCTGGAAGCACATGTAGACCCCGGCCGGGAAGAGCCAAATCATCAGATTGAGGTCGAAGAAGAACGCAGGCCACGCGGTGGGCTGATGCTCAGACACCGAGGCAATGATGGGAATGTGGATCTTCGCGTAGCCGGTGTCCCAAAGCGAATAAAAGCGGCCACTCCATGGAGCAATGACGCCTGAGAGCGTCAGGAGAACCAAGACACCCATGGACACTACAAAAACTACGAAGATCAAGCCCCGAAGTAGAGTCTGAAACTGTTTGTTAGGGACTTGTTGGCGAATGAATTCCACGAAAGCCACCAATTGGAGGAGGCCGAAGACACCTGCAACGCTTAGCCTTTCGCCACAATCTTTGTCCTTGGACCACACTTACCTAGTGCTGACATATGGTCGCTGCTCCTAATAGGTAAGAATCCGACAAACGGAACCTGCATGCTGGCCAAGGTGCCGAGGGCAAACCATGTGCTGTAGCTGACATAAAGCCTGGGACTGTATCTTCCCATGCAGATGAGCACAAAGGTATGAAGTGGCAACAAGTTTGTGATGAAGACGTAGCCTCCCCATGCTGAGACCATGTATCCATAGAACAGAGCGGTCAGCGCTCCCCACATGGCCGAACCATTTTTGACGGATTTGATCCATAAGAAGAAAGTGAACACGAGCAGGAAAATCGCAATGGCCTCATTGTCGTAACTTCCAGCAACGGATCTTGAGATGTATCCAGGTGTGATGCCCATAAAGGCAGCTGCGAGCAGACCCGCAGACGGAGAGGTCGTCATTTCCGACGTGATCAAGTACGATGCGAATGCGGTGAGACCGGAGAATCCAGGAGCTAGAAGAACGCAGATGTTTCTAATATCGACAGGCATTGAGAGTAGCCGGAGGAGGTGGTAGATGATACCGCTGGTGACCATAAGCCCAGGATATAACGTGCCACCAGTGACGCGTCCCAGAGGATGCCATGTTCCTAAGGACGGGATATGTTAGACACTGCTTCTCTAGAGACTCGTTGGTCTGGTTTTTGGGCCAGCCGCAGATGCTGTGGCGTAGGGAGTCGAGGTGCGCAAGGAAGTGGAGGCCTCACGATCATCAAACCAGTCCCAGAAGCTGTAAAACCCATTTTGAACGAGATATTTTGTCGCTCGGAAGTTGAACCAAGGATCGACTGCCTTCAATCAGCTTTTGTACGCCAGAAAGCCATCTAGATATCTGGCCCGGTTTCTGGGATGAGGGCGACGAACATTCGTGGATGATGCTCTCGAATCCTGTACGGCATAGATGTCAACTTAGGCACTCTGGAGACGGCAGTTGACCTCCGAGTTGTCAAGAGACTCTAACGCATCGAAAAGGTAAGGACTTACGTATCACACTGAACAGACGACTCGCGACTGCAGCAGCGGCAATGGTGCACAGAATAATCAGTCGAAGAAGGCCCCTGGTATTTCGACCCGTGTCACCCTTCAAGAAGGGTTCTAAGACTTCCACTGCCATGTCTGATGCAGCAATTCAATATTTGGGATAGTACCAAGGAGTTCCGAGATATTCAAAGAACAGATCATGCTCTGCGGCTCAGAATTTAAGGTTACCTATCCCGGGTCCGGGGGCCAAAAAAAAAGGCCAAAGTTCTGTCGAAGCATTATTATTCAATTCCCCCCATTACCTACTACTGGCTGATGCTGTCTCGACGTGCTCATATCTTGACCATGCTGTCTCCGTGTCCATGTCTTGATCGTGAAATCTTAGCAGAAAAGACTCCTCGTAGAACCAGCGTCGAAACCAGCGCCCACAATTTCGACGTCTCCCAGCTGATCATGGTAGAGCCCCAGTTGCTACAGTCTAGAAGCGGTCGACCCTCTATCTATGCCATAATCATCATTCAAACGATACATGAGAACACCTGTCCTACAATTCATCACCCTCGAGCCAAATCATAAAGCTTACAGTCAGAGCCACCATGAGCCTGTGCGTGTTGCGGAGGTCTGACCAGAGGTCGACCCTGCCAGCCCGAGGCAAGTAGTGCACGAAGCTCAGCCCGCCTACCACCATACGTGCGGCCCAACCTAGCACTCCCTTATCACCCAACAGCTACCTCGGTACTCGGTCTCTCGTGAAGCTGCAACCCAGGGAACGCAAAAGACCAATGGATGAAACGAACAGCACCTTGAACCGCCTGTCTTTTGCGTTGCTGAAAGTATAAGAGCGCGCAACTCCCACCGTGATACTCGGACACAGTGGACCGATGTGCAAGCGATAGAGGGAAGCGTGTGATAGTGTAGGGATGCCTTCATGCTCGGCCGTTCCTATCTGATTGGTTACAATGTATTTTGTTTGCGAGGCGACCAATTGGAGAGAGAACTATGTAAGAGCTAAATGCTGCAAGTGGTGGCATGACTTGATCCAGCTTATCATGCAGCTAGAGAAGCACCACTTCTGCTAACTGCCGCAGGAACCTTCAGTCCTCCAGAAAGCGGCATAGATCCTAATGGCTAGCGGTTTGCAGCCTCACCAACACCGTTCGTTCTATACGTTGTCACTGCAGACTTTCTGGCTTCGTCACCAAAGGATCTCAGCCTTGCCTTGACGGCTTGGCTAGCATGTAACGACGCCCGGCCTCTATGCGGCGTTTTCCTAACTGGCCGCCCCACTGTCTTTCCCTTGTCCGTTCAAACACAACCCGCAGGACGCTGTGCCAAGTTTTGATGGCCTCTTCTACTTCGGTCAGAGTGTCTCACGAGACCGGGTGTGGTTGCAACTTGGGTTCTGACCCTACGAAACGCTCATATGCGAACTCCCTTCCGCCTTGAACAATCACCTTTCTCTCGCCTTGACCTCCCACGCTGTAACCATACTATCGCGACTTTGCCTCTGTCACTGCACCATCCATGTATGCTTCCACCCAGCAGATGATACTGTTACAATTCAGTTGTGCTGATCTTCGAAGTCAATTATCTAGATCAGCAGTCGTCGAGAGCATCAATACTGCTCATTTCAACTACGTCGCAACATCTGCCAGTCGCTCCAATCATGTCAGATCCCATCCTCTTGTCCGTTTTGGAGGGGATGAAAGAAGAGTTTTTCCATAACCATCGGCAATGTCCACAAGACGAGATCAAGCGTCGGTGGGCAGTCTATGCAGCTCCGTCCGCCAGAATCCTCCTTGATACTGAAGCTCAAACACCCCCACTGGGGCTTACCTCAGCCCAAGGACAGCAAATGGCACGCCAATCGACTACCAACTCCTGTGCAGAAGCAGCACCGAGGAGGCGTGGATCCGTACGTTACCTCCCACGCCTTTCCCTTCCCTCCTCGAGGGAGCTGACGCTGGTATAGGACACCGTCATCGCTGTCGGACATGGCGAGCGTTACCATGATGCACCTTCGTCGGAGCCGATGTCTAGGAAGCGGGCCAGGACTTCACAATATGGACCTGGAGTCGCCGCTACGACTGCAATCAATACTCCGTTACTCGACAACAAATCTTGGCAGCGTGACGGCAATGCCCCATACTGCGGATACACCAACACTTTCACATCTGGCCCCAGCTTCAAGGCCAGACGAACATCGGCAGGACGAAAGCCTATAAAAATACCAGAGGCATCTCCTAACATCAAAGTATACGAGCCCGCAGAATACCTTCAGCAAGCTGGGGCTTTCCCATCTTTAAGTGTGTCTCACATCATGCAACGTCAGAACAGTTTCAGTGGTGACTGCATTCCTTCGTCATCGCTTGAACTCCCGTCACCTTTTTCGGCTTCTCCAACGACGACGGTGTCGGAGAGGTTCACTGATACGACTCCAGCGACAAGTGCTCCGATGAGTCGAGAGGACAGCCTCGCTACCTCTTTCTGTGGAGCCCTAGGAATGCTTAGAGCTAAATCTGGTTTCTCAGAGATTGACTCAAATCAGAACATGTGTCGGCAAGACTCATGCTACGCCCCCCACTTGGATTCTTTTTCTCCTAACGCCCAAGGGCTCGGTAGTCCTTTCGATCAATCTCTCTTATTTGCTCACGCCGAGGGAACCGCGATTGAAGACTCACCTGCATCCATGCTTGCCGTCGACCCGCTGCAGCTGCCTACCACCTTAGAGCTTGACACAGAAATGAACAGAGACGTTTCGTCATCCTTGACCCCTAACGTGGAACAGATACAATCCCCTTCGTCACCAGATTTCCCCACGGAGATGACAAGAGACGCATCCTGTGAGTCAAACGCGTCATCGACTTCACGGATTTCTCGCCGGAGCCAAGAGCAGATAGCTCAGGCTGCACGCCCAATCGCACCAAAAGACGTAGCCGAGAGACCGACTCGCAACCCTTCGTCGCCGTCTTTGTCTGGTGGCCAAGATATGCGTCGCCAACGGTCAGCACCCGAACCAAAAGTTTTGATACCAAAACTCCAGTACAGCCGACAAGCTAAGGAGAAGCTTAAATGCAGCTTGTGCAACAAGAACCCTGATGGTTATAGAGGCTCGCACGAGCTTCATCGCCATATGGCTCTTGACCACAACGCCTCTCGCACAGCTTGGGTCTGTGTCGACATCTCCACCGATGGTTTCCTCTCCGGTTGCCCAGCTTGCGAGTCCAAAAAGCCTTATGGGCAAGACTACAATGCTGCCGCACATCTTCGTCGCTTCCACTTTCATCCAAAATCCGAAGTCCGCCGGACCAATGTGGACCCCGAGGAGAGGCGAGGGGGAAAAGGTGGCGGAAAAGACCCTCCAATGAACGAGTGTAGGCGCTGGATGGAAAAAGTCAAAGTACCTGGAAAAGATTTCATGGCGCTCGCTGACAGCGCTGGTGGTGATGCTCACGACGATGCTGCTGAGGAAGACGAAGAGTCCAAGGAGGAGCAGGGGGGGAAAGACGAGGTTGTGGGAGACTGCTTTTTGCCTGAGAGCGTCAAGACAAACACCGAGACCTTGCGATCACAAGACGCCAGTGCGAATCAGCATGCTTTCGCGGTCAACAGCTCGGATAGCCTTGAATTACCCATGACCAGTGATCGGCATTTCACCCTCCCAACCAGTGATGTTCCTTCCAGTCGATTTGGCCAACATCCAGCAGTTGAGACGCCTTTCGGGTCATATTTTGACAGCAAAGCAGAAGGATTTGCTTCCCCCAGCATTGACCCGGCTTACTCCAATCCGACATTATCCTTGTCAGCCCCAGCTACACATGCTTTCCTGAGCAATGACTCAGCAGATTCTGCGCAGGCTCACGACAGCTACGCCACCAACACAACTAATTCACTCCACTTGCCTTCGACTATGAACACAACCGGCATCGCTCTTTCATTGGAAGGTTTCAGTAACTTCCAAACATCATACATCCCCGATAATATCTCGTGCCGAATATCTCCGCCAAACAATCCATGTCCATATGGATTGCAATTCCCTCCGTTCCGCTGAATTGTGCTGTCTTCTTTTAGTGATTGTTACTGTGCCTTTTCTTGTTACCAATTATCATCTCAGACGTTCCATTGTTTTCAACATCAGTCCTGCGCGAAGGCCGGTGGCTTCGTTGAAAGAACTGAAGTGGTTTGTCGTATTGGTGTAGGTGATTGGCAGCTTTATCTATACCCATGGTCGTTGGAGATTCGGTTATATCATCTACTCTTTCCTTGCACACTCATCATGCTCTACCACTCATGATGGAATGTCTAGCGTTCATCGGGTCAAGCTTGCGTGCGCTTTGTCACGGAAGTCTGGACGAATAGTTATTGGGTACAAGTATACTAAAGACAACATCTTGCTAGCTAGATGTATAAGAATTAAAGACTTATACACGTTCACTTGAACGGGTGCGGCCTTGACACTATCTGCAAGCTTGAACCTAGGCATTTGCCGTATCGGATTGCATTGCTCCTTGGTCATGGTCGAGCACTGCCACGGAAGACTATATCTACAAATGATGCACTGTGGCGAGTGATGGTGTTTGATTAGAATCGACGAATGCGCGGCTCCCCTGTGGCTGAGCTTCGCATAGGAGCGTTGGATGGAATATAAGTAGTCCGACACAGTCATCTCTTTCAGATGGTTTGGTTTGGAAATGATTAAGGCCTCCAGAGTCTTCTCGGTCTCGGGTTTCGTAAGGTAAGTACGGAGGTCTGCACTAAAAGTCCTGGACAAGGAGGGTGAATAAGTATGAAATATCTGGAGTACCCATAAGAATTATCTTAACAGCCTATCAAGGTGAGTGACCTACCTTTTTGGCGTCATGTATGGCTTGGCGTCCATGACTTTTGGTGCAGACCTCTGTATAGTATACTCTACGAGTAGCGGTAAGGTATTCTTAGAAGGTGCTACTTAAACTCGGACCAATCAGACACGAAGAATCCTCGGACGAGCACGGTGAAACATCGGCCCGAACGGCGCTGCCACACCTTCTGCTCCGCCTCCCAGTCAAGTGCCACTCTCTCCGTGTCAAGTGCGGACTGTCTTCACCTTTCACAACTTCATCCATCACTAGACACCTCTACCTCATCCATAGATAATTGCAAGTCTGCACCTCCCTTGTCATCTTGACAGTCTACAACAAGCCGTCAGCGCCTTTGATTGTCAGTACCCACTCGACGCCTTCCTCTCAACATCACCGCTTGCAGCCGCCTTTGTTGTGAGCGCATACAGCTGACACCTCTCCCAGTCATCTCCCTTCCGACTACTCTACCAATTCCACAATGGCAAGCCAGGGTTACTACAACCAAGGTCCTCAATATCCTCAGCAAAGGTGCGTCGTCTCCTCTCCTCGCTATCCGCTGCAGCATCTGCATATGATGGCTACATGCAATTTGCGCCCATGGGATAAGCTCAAGGAACACAACCCAAAAAAGTTCGGGGCTGACTAGTTTTCGTCTCCAGCTACGGCGGTGGTTATCCCCAGCAAGGCTACCCTCCCCAGCAATATGGTGGATACAACCAAGGTCCTCCAGTGGGTGCCCCGTCCTCCTTGATCTCACCACACCGCCCTAGAGCCTTGGCGCCAAGCTACCAGTGCGAGCATCTCGACGGTTGCCAGATAGAAACCAGTCCGAAAAAGTGTACCCAGGTTTAGCAGAGATGCAAAGCTGACACGATAGAACGGAGCAGATGCAATACCAGCAAGGCCCGCCTCAACAGGTTGTTGTGAAGCAAAAGAAAGACCGCGGATGCTTGGAAGCTTGGTAAATCTACCTGCCTCCCCAACGACTCTCCCAATCTCCCTCGCCGTCATTCGTCTCCATGTTCCCCTATCCAAAGGGACTACATTTACAGCTTCTAAAGACAAAGTCTGCAATAGTTTTGCTCTTCTATTTATCGGACCAATGCTAACTCCATACCCTTTGATAGTCTCGCAGCCCTATGCTGTTGTTTCGTCGCTGAGGAAGGATGCGAATGCTGCGCCGACTGCTGCGAGTGCTGTGCCGATTGCTGCTAAAGCATTCCCCGATTGCTTGCCGCCAGAACAATCCCAACAACGGACAACCACAGAAGGATGAACACGGCACATTAGACTGGATAATGCAACGGAAATGGTTCTGAAGGGCGGAGTTAGCGCTTGCTGGCGTGCGTCTGCGTCATGGATAATTGTTCTCACACTACTGCCTACTTTTCCCGGCACACGTTGCTTGCAATGAACGTGAAGGTAGTGTGGGTCTTACGGCCTCTTGTAAATGTGATTTGACTCGATTAAACCCCTTTTTGTCTCCTTAGTGTTAGGTCATTCGATTGTGCATCAGAACATGGACCTTGGTTCTCCTGTATTGCATTCTTCGCCCCTAGTTCAACCGAGCGGTCCCTTGTGCTGAGGCTCTGCATCGTCACGATCTATTTCTTCCCTATGCTATGATCGGAAATGGAACCTCATATTTCGGGCTTGGCGGCGTTAGTGATTGGCTCTTTCAGTGTATAAGCATGAAAAGAGTGGCGTGAGATGTATAGGATGTCGCTATTTCATGCACGGTACCAAATGGAATAGATTTGAAATCTCGAAGAAAGTAAGATATTGGCCCCAGATCTGAATTGGTCCCCACTACTTTGGTGGACAAAGGCAAGTAGGATGGCCAGTCTCGATACTGCTGTTCTCTTATATGTGGATTGCCCACAACTGCTGATGGGTTGCTGGTGGGAGTAACGGAAGGTGGTCACGTTAGTTTGTGGCTATGTGAGAGTGTTGAAGTGATTCCATTTTGCTTCGCAATTAGTCTGGGCTGCGCTCTGGCGATGCCTTTGCTGTTGTGATACTTGATACAGTCCACTAAAACGCTTTTCTAAACACTTGTAGGCATTCAGCGTGTTTACTGCAAAGATAGCGGACTCTTAGGCCTGCTTCTGTCCAGGATGTTAGAAAGATGAAGAGGGTGTGCCCTTAGTGCCAGAGAAACAAAGTGGTAGTCATCCAGCCCTAATCGTTATGTCCCGGCGATCCATCTACCATAGCGGAAGGGTTATCTCGAGATGTTTGTTCTGATATTCTGCTCGAAGCACATGCAGTAGCCATGGCCCTAACGATCAACAACAGAGACGCTTCACAGATCAGATGTTTTCTCGAAGACTCAAACATGACGAGAACCGGGATCGTTTTCACTCGAACAGGTTCCACACACTCTCTCAGATCATCATCCTTTTGCAATTTCACTGTGTGGTCCGATTTGTCATTAAAGATGCTATTCAGGTTACAATATGAACGCACCTATTGAGTAGCGAAAAGCAAGAAGACATCACGCCGCCATCTACCAATGAAGCCCAACGTATTAGCAAAGCTTTCTCGCAATTCAGAATTCTCTGCGCAATTTCCAGGTCAAAGTAAATCAAAGGTTGGACTGCATGGAAGTGTGCCACCTCTTGCTGAACCTGTCCCAGAAGAGATGGCATGCGCACGATATCACATCATGGACTGATACGCGCGATTTCTCATAAAGTACCAGCATAAGCTCGTGCAGCATTCGTTGCAAGGGGCTCCTGAAGACTCTTCCTGTGGGCGACATGCCGCTTGGAGGTAAAAACTCTGGGCCACTTATAATCTTCCTGACTCTCCTGGTCCCACTGCCAAACGTGATGCTCGAGTATTACCAAGAACATTGCATGTCGCGTGGCCTGTTTTTGCTGCGCGAAATCATTCAAGCTCCCGCTTTCAACCAGATGCGTATCCTCAGAAAGAACCTTGTTCACACTTGAATCTTCTTCACTCGAATTTCGGAGGAGCACTACAACTTCGCATAGAACTAACGCCTTTGAAAATTGGTCAAGAGCTCGGCGCTTCGATTTATTGATGACAGTGATGGCCCTTACCCGGCTCGCATCAGGTCGAATGGAGGCATAGCAGAGCTTCTCCCTTTCCAGGCATACAAAGTAAATCTCAGAAAACGGGAGATTTGATGTTGAACAAAGACAGATTGAATCGGCAAGGTTGTGTTAGAGAGTAGCAAAGAAGAACACGCGCTCGGATGCCACGTTAGATCGGCCTTCGATTCTGTATCCGCATTTGTACGCAAGAGGCTGGGTGGAAGGTACGAATGGAGGCAGACTTGCAAAACCCGAGTGGAAGTGAAGTGGCGCCACACAGACACGTTCACCTCACGAGGAGAAGTTCCGCTATTTGAAGCTCTTGTGTGATTATTAATGACGTCTTCTGTCGACAGAGAGCCCCAAATAGCGCGAAGATACACAAAGCCGATCCTTGAAACTGCACTTTGTTTCTTGAGAGCTATGTGATGTTCGGGCTGATATAATCCATCCGGAATACTTGATATCCTTTCATCACTCCATCCTTTACAATGACAAAAGAAATCATGATACCCCAAGGGAGAAAAAAGGCCGAATAGGCAGACGTCAAGCCAGAAGGGCTTGGACAACTTAGTAACGGATGCGCAAAGGTCAAGGATGCACCTTGTATTGATGGAACCCAACATGCTGGAGATAGCGAACAAAGGAGTAGACAATGCCGTATCCGGCCGCATCTACTCTACCTACGATGACGTCAGTCAAAAAGTCGTCTTATATCTCCGTGAGCTCATTGTCACGCAAGCCGGCTTCCCGAGCAGATATGCGAAGATGATGCCGGGCCCGTCAGCAGAGTTTGCAGTCGAAGCATCGCAAGATTCTCCGGACCGAGAAGTGTTGCACGAGGGCAGTAGTTGGCAGATATGGCGGATCTATTACGCAGCATATGTTTTCCAAACGGGAAATGAAACACCATCAAAGGAACTCTAGGGGCAAAAATGAGAAGCCTGGAGCCAGGAGATCAGAATGTAAGTCAGGTTCCTGGATCCGATTTCTGTAATAATGCTCGGTTCGACGTTCTACCAGACACAAAGGCAAGAGCCTGTAGATGATTATGCAAAAGACGTGGATGCCGACTCGACTGAATATACCACCAACAGTCGCTGAGGGGTAAGGAGTGATGGTTGGATGAGAAGCGATACATTGACTTGAAACGTTGTCGTTGTCGGATTCCGCTTTGATTGGCTCACAGGCGTCGTATTTGCAGGTCTTGGCGGTATTGTTTGTTATAATTATCTGGTTGATATGCATTTGTATCACAATGTTAACAGCCTCGCAGCACTTTCCCTTCAATATTCTTGAATATTGTCCAATCAATACATCAAGACCCTGGAACAAGTATAAGTATCGCTTTGTTCTTCTTAATCTTTTCCCACTCGCGCCGCCATTCCTTCACTGCCTTTGTTCAATTTGCCACAGAATACAATTGTTTTTAGCTGTCACAATTGTGTTGTAGAAATGATTTCCTTGCTCTGAGATCGGCGAGCATCTTCTCTCTTTTGTATCTCTGCTCCTAATCTATTCATCCCCTCTACATATCCACCAGGAACGTCACAAACGTCCAGCTTGCCCAATCACAACTCCAACACCAAAGTCAAAGACATGCTCTCGCAACTCGTAAACCCAGCGCTGGCGCTGCTCTTCACCACTGCTCTTGCTTTCCCCACTCCCGACGGTCCTTCCCCTGCTGCTCTCACCGAGGCCCAACTTGTCTCGATAGCACCGAAATCTTCTTCCTGCGCCAACGCTGCCTTTGCCTCTGAATGCCGTACTGCCGCGCAAGCTGTTGGCCCCATCTTGGCGTCCTTTACAGGTTACGGCGTCACCACGCCAGGGGAGCAAGCCGCCATTATCGCAACGATGGCATTCGAATCTTCAGACTTTCAATACCAAAAGAACCACTTTCCCGCGCCTGGAAACCCGGGCCAAGGCACGCGCAATATGCAGTCTCCGAAATACAATCTTATGTACGCGGAGTCCATCCCAGCATTGGCCCCGTACCTCAAGAATATAGAAACCACGAATGTCACGGCTGTCCTGGACCTTTTGGTCACGTATATCAATTATGACTTTGGCAGCGGCGCATGTAAGTATCCTTTCTCAATTATTTCCACCACTTTCATACCACTCTGCGAATCTTAGGACAAGTCTGAGGGACCAAGGAGCAAGGCTAACGTCAATATAATATAGGGTTCTTAACAACTCAGTGCGATCCAAGTGTCAGACAGCAGTTGCAGAGCGGGAGCGCAAATGGCTTTAGCGCGTACATTTCATGTATTGGAACGACCGAATCGAGCGACAGGACTGCGTACTATCAGCGAGCGTCAACAGCATTAGGGGTCAAGACCTCGAAGTGATGATTAGAGGTCAACGGTCCAGCGGTCCAAGAGTCCAATGGTCCATTCGCGGTGGGTCCTTGCAGACCGTGGGAGTATGTTTGTACTTTCCCTTAAATCTGCTTGAAGTGTTCTTAGTGCCTGCATAGGTAGTTGGAGTTCTTCAATTTTGTTGCTTTGCTTCTCAATCATCTTGGACGGATCAGTGACTGTGCTGTAGAAAATTTTCATCGCGCGTTGCGTAGGCTTTAAAGAAGTTGAGTACATTAGATCTGGAGTAAAGGCCCAAAGCTGCTTGGGGATGTAAGCCACGGGTACATGTTGTCAGCAGGGATCTCGATGATTCCCTCACCATCAAAGCTGTCTTTGAATCCTCAGCGTCACCGGTATACGCTAGGAACTTGTATACCGCTTGGTCCTCTATCAATGCCAACAGCTGCGCACTGACGACTTCCTGTACTGAGCATGTCTCCCAGCCCAATCCTATCGAACGCTGAAGGGCTACGCTCCACTTGAAAAGCCGTAGAGAGTAGGCCTCCCTCTCATTCCTGGCGCCAACAATTTCACCACATGAGACGCAGTTGAGGAATCCTCCATCTGTCATCTGGAATAGCATTAGTGTATGTACCTTTGTATTAATCTCAAAAAGCTCATTGATCTCCAGAGCTACTCAATGAAATCCAAAGGCTTTCCAGAAACATGCATCAGCTCTCAGGAACGAGACGACCCATCTTACATCACGGATGCAGAGGGTAACCCAAGCACTGATTGACTGCGCTGTTCAGGATTCCTCTAGGGCAATTGTATCGGCGGCGTTGCCATGGGACCGAATTTACGGATGCAGGCCTCCTTCTTGTGGCCCTTTGGTGACAGTCTGAGCTAGCACGCAATGTGAGAAGAACACACTGGCTTACCTTAGTACCAGTACAATCAATATCTGAGATAAGAAAGTGGCTGACGCCCACCAACCCAGTCCCTGTTGTAGGACCTAGAGAATTAGCCGCCGCATAGCCCTTGCTGCCACCGGCAAGAACATCATCCCCATCAACGGCGCTGGGTTTGTGACAATGCCAAAAGTCCATCATGTCCGCCCAGCCTACACTGGGGAGATGCTTCCAAACGTTGACATTTTTGACCAATGAAGTGCCGCACGACCTACAGGCGACCAGCGTTTCAGATGTCAACTTCAGCGCTGGCCATGGATCGTTGTAGTCGGCGGCTTCGTCGGCTTGAGCGGGAAGTCTCACATCGTCGCTGACGACGAGGCGGAAAGACAGCTCTCTCGTGGCCGCTGAAGGGATCTTCAGATGCGTATTGTTGACTACGGGACACGGCAGCTCTATGATGGCCTCTTCATGCTCATGGCTCAATCTCAGCGTTCTTTGGTCATGATCTAGCCAGAGGCGGGTTGTGGCGTTGCAATCAGATGGCAGTATCGCCAGAACCGTGACTTGATGGATGTTGAACAGAAGCTCTGCGTAGAGATAAATGGATGACATGGAGCGGTGAAGGATTCGAAAGCCTGTCACTTGTGTCTACATGTTTGTTCTCACATATTTTGCACTTGACACTAGCGGTGCCATCTGGAGTGAATGGAGTAATATTGAAAGAGGTCGAAAAGCCTACTATGTTGAGATGCTAATAGGTACTTTAGTTAGAGGCCTTCCGTGTTCCACATAGGGCAGCCAATCACATCCAAGTGGGGAAACTGGAAAGTCTGGAATATATTGAAATACTTAGCTACTCATCCTCCTTTACGTCTGTCTTCAATCTCATCGCCCCCTCAAGACAAGACGACGGTCAATAATCTCTCCATTTCGTTGAAATTCAACCCGACCATGTTCTCGTCTTTCTCCTCCTTCTCCAATCCCTTCAGTGTACCCCGCTTCTTAGGAGGCAACCCCGGGACAGCGATTGACCTCAAGTCTGTCGACGTCCATGTAGTCGAAATACGACAAGAAAAGCGGGCACGAACATTGAAGCACCTACTCAAGCTCAATCATGCAAATCACGCCATTGTCTACCATGATCTCCAATTTCACAACCACATGCCCCATGTACGAGCATCCTTCCGAACATAGGTATTGGTGGCTGAGCTCATCCAGAACTTCAGATACTCGGATCCGCCTACCTTGTAGGAGGCGATTCGGATCATCTCAATGATATCTACGAGAAAGAGCATAAGGAGCTCGAGCCGTGGACGGACTCGCCAGGGGAAATCTCCACATACGATTGGCGAGACTACTTGGGTGACAGGCAGTAGGAAACACTCTCCCTCTTCTTTAGAGCTGGCTGAGTCTCCAAGGTACCAGAGAGCTTACGTCGACTTCTTCGAAGACCAATTAGTTCTGAGTGGTTATGATTGGAGAAAGGTGCTGAGCGAATATCTCTTTACTGGTAAAGAGCCACTGATCAATTGCTTGATTGCTGGACGTATGTGCTTCTGCTTCGCCGTACAGGTCTTGTGCTAGAAGGCTCACAAACCCACAGTTGGCCACCCTCTCATCCACCTCGGCTACGCCTTTGAGCTTTCTTCTCGCGAGCTAGCCATGGAAGCACTCGGACTCGCCACTACCTCGTACAATTTTCTGCACAAGTATCTCGATTCACCTTCCTATATGAAGCCATCAACCTACAGTACCACCTCTCCACTTGAAATCCTTCAGAACGTTGCCCAAGACAAGCGTTTCGACAACCTCTTCGACCACCAAGGGGCCGACAATATCGATCCCTTGTTTGAAGATCATGAGGCGGCAGTAATGGAGCACTGGAATGCTTGGCAACTGCCAAACCCAAAGAAGCAATTCGAAGACAGCCAGTACGCAGCTGTCGCTCTTTTGGTGGCTACGCATGACTTTGGGGCCAGTCGAGCGTACGACTTCTTCCTTGTACATATACTCACAACAAGCCACGCCGTACGAATACTTCTTCCTTTGATACCCGCAAAGTTCCATGTGGCACTGGTGAGGCAATGGTGGTTGCTTACACTGGCGGTATATATCGCCCAAGTACGACCCAAGATCGAGCTGAAGAATATTACAAATCATGAAACTGGGGCTAAAGACTGGACGTGGGTGGACAAGCAAGCTGTGGCGGGGAAATGGTCTCTGGATGCACATTTTGTAAAAGGGCTGAGGGCCATGAAGGAGGCAGCGCAGACTTGGGGAGATAGCGAGAAATACTACTTGAAGGCGGCCTGCAAGCTCGGAGAAGAGTTCGATGGATGGGGTGGATTCGGGCCGTTGGAAGCTGGCCGACGCAGAGGCAGTGCAACCGGACATTGATGAAATGAATCAAATGAAGTATGAGATATGTGAAAAGGAGGCCATTTGAATATGATTCATTGGGCAATATTGTGGAAAGTAAGAGTCGTCGAGGACATTCTCTGCAATATATGACTTCCACGCATTTGGGACAGTAGGTGTACATCAAATCCTGTTCCAGGACTGAACGTGAGGACTCTGACCCTTCAGTCCAGTCTCACATTTATCCGCCTTTAGCATCAAACATGTGAAGCAGAAAGTTGCCAATTACCTCATTACTTGATCAGAGACCTCCTTCCGATGCATATTAGAGAAACATGCGCCTTTCAGTCCGCCATAAGGTCGAAACTAGCAACAACTTCAGTACCGCCCCCAAAGCAGCAATCTGCTGGTTCTCGCGACATTCTCAGGTGACCGTCTAGCAGGGGAGAGTAGCCACACATTCATTCCTGCTACCCTTTATCGCCCAGGGAATCTCCCACTTCGCCGTCCTTCCCGAAATTACCTTGGCCTGGTCTCTTATGAACTTGCCTGGTTAGCGGAAATCGACCTCTTTAAGACGTGGACAGTTCCACATGATGTTCTGCACGTCCTCCCCAGTAAGCCAAGGGGCATTCTGGATCCGAACCTTTTCAAGCTTCAGCAGACTAGGGAGATGGCGAATGAGAAAGTTGGGTTGGACAGACTCGACATCGGCACTACCTTGGGTCCAGGATCTTGCGAGATCTGAGCCGAAAACCAGATCGGATGGGTAGTTGGGGGATTCGATCAAATCATCGCTGGTCAAGGCTCCAAAATCCAAGTTGAATTGTCTGCTTGATATTAGCATGTTGTGTCGAGACAGAAGGCCTGCGAGCGTGCACCTAATATATCGGCACGCTACAAGAACGTGCACGACAAATCCTACAGGCATGGAAACACTCATTCTATTGAAGAGATGGTTGGTGCTAGGATGTATGCCATTATATGCCTTCATTTCCGGCTCCGTTAGCCTTTTTGGTGGCTGCCTGGCACTATATAGAGGTATCTCTCTATATTTCCATTCCCGCCAAGTCGCAAATCCATTAGCACGGTCTTCTGCGTGTTTGCGGTCCGAAAGCTCGAACACGCGCACCATATCCGCATAGCGCCTTGAATGTGACACAACAGTCACGAATTGAGCAAAGCGATATGTCGTACGGAACTTCGGACTATGGTAGAGGAGAATCGCCGCTTCTTCGGACAACGCCGGACTCGTAAGCAGTAGGCAATAAAGAGTCTCCTGTGGCAAAAAAGAGAAGATGTGGTCTTTCACTTCGGAAGGCATAGCTTCCAGCATCGGTCTACGCGTGGGCCCCACGGCCTCTTCGGCGACTGACGAGACAGCCATGACGAGATGGGAATGAAAGCGGTGTGTTTAGAGGAATTAGATCCACCACGCAGATGATCAACGAAATGGTGAGGAGAGGCAAATCCAGGAGTAGTATAAGTTGCACAGTGCTCTTCTGGTGAGGCTCGACTGGCAGTGTTGGCAACGAAGCACTCACAGATTCGAGATACTTGGGAAGGGATGAGGTAGTAGCAGTGAATGGAAGTTGACTCACTCATACTTACTCATTCAAATGCAAGAGTGAATTGATCCCCACACCCCGCATCCATCCACTTCGTACTTTGCAATTGACAGAAAAAGTGTTATGTATTACTCTTTATCTTTATCTTAGCGCACCTCCACTAGGGCTGAAGCTTGGCACGTAGCGTCGTCCTTCCCTCGAGCCTTCGTCCTTTCATTTTCTTTCTTCTACCCATAGTCTTACGCTCTTCATTTTATCTGTCTGTTGACCGCCCAGGCAACCAGATCTATGTCTTCACGGATCGAGCAGACACCACGCTGGTCCGCTCCCGACCGACGCTCTCCGTCATGACGACTACGTATAGCTCCGACCTCCCAAGTATCAAGGTCGAAAATCCCACGAATGGTCAGACGTCGCACGTCAAGCCTGAACCCGACTCCATAACCAACTCACCCGCTACTCACACCGATGATGATTTGTACGAAGATGCTGGGGATCTCGATTTCGCTGGTGCAGATCAAGGTCTTTTCCTGACAAGGGTTCCCAAGTTCCTTTGGGAGCGCTGGTCGCAACTTGACGAGAGTCAAGAGGTCACGATAGGCATGGTCAGAGTCCAAGGCGGTCTAGCGAATGCTAAGAGGGTACGCGATAGCCTGTTCCATTTACGATTACTGTAGACGTTCGTCACTAATCTTGACGGTCGTAGATGAGCGTTTTGTTGTCACCAGATGTCGCTCAGAATCGAGATATACCAAAAGAATACAACATGCACATGGTTGAGCAAGATCCTATGAATACCTTTGTCTTCAGCGAGAAGGATCTTCCGGGCTACAGAGCGTACTCGGCTGATAGAGCCCCGCCACGCTTCAAGGATCGTAAGAGGATCGCGAAGACTAGAAAGCCGGAATACAATTTCCGCAGAGCTATCCCAAGTGAGTGCATACCACTGCGCAAGCCTACAGAACTGATTACTGGCCACGGCAGAACAGACAGCGCTCGCAGGAAAAGTTCATACAGAGATTAACTGTCTGCCGGTTGAGAACAAAGACTATGTAGAATACATGAAGAGACGGGCAAAAGAGGAGTCGCAATCCAGGCCAAAGATTCATGTACTGAACGCTAGCGTTGGCGGAAGCACCCTTCAACCCGGTATATTGGGTGCAACTGTGGACACCAGCGCTTTCATTGTAAGATTCTCTGCATCTGTAACCCATGACGAGCGTACTGACTGGATTGACCAGACAAAAGCTGGCCCGAGTCGTGGGAAGAAGCAGGCCAACAAAGCTGTCAGGATTCCGGAGAACTTGCTCTTGGACCAGATTATGAAATGCTTCGAGAGATTTGATTTTTGGCCGCTTAGGTCATTGAAGGCCGATTTAAATCAGCCCGAAGCTTATCTCAAAGAAGTTCTCGAAAGGGTGGCAATACTCACAAGAAGTGGCATCTATGTTGGCACATACCAGCTCCAGCCTTCGTTCAAGGACACGACCAAGTACAACTTCGGCAATGTCAAGGCAGAGCAGGCGCCTGAAGTTGCTTCTGATTTCGGAGGGACTGATGACGATGAGGAGAATGTCAAGATGGAGGATGTGTTTCCTAAGTAGCCAAGGTCGTTCTAGCTGTCATCGGTGCTCTAGGAGACCTCAGCATACGTGCTGGATTCTGGCATAGCGATGGCGTTTTGGCAAAGGGCGGACAATAATGGCAAATCCAGAGATTGAATCATTTGAACTTCGTAATGCGACTAGTTACAATAGAGTAGCTTTGGTACTCCTAACAAGTGAAATGTTATGCCTGCAACGTCTCACTCATTACTCAACGCTCATTGGTCTCAATGCCAAGAAAACGCTAAAATAATCCTCGTCGCTTTCAGCACTTCCCTCCATCACATAATCGCCGCAACACCATCTCTGCATGCACACTGCCTCACACTCTCCTAGAATCAGCCAGGAAAAAAAGCTCAAATCTAGGAGAAAACATGACGGAAGAAGATCAAGAACTCCTGGAAAAGATAGGCAAGATATCCGGTAAAGACCTGTGCTGCAGCATTCAATTGTACTTCTTCCGCTGACAAGCACCCCCAGGCCATATCAACCTTCACAAAACCCAGGCAACCCCTGCGCAACATGACCCAAACAGCGGCTTTGCACCATCTTCGTCTTGGAACAAGTATTCACAAATGTCATCAAACCACTTGACCGCCGCAGCTTGGAGGTCACCACGCGTGGCGCCGTACAGTCGAGGCCGAGGCCGAGTAGGTAGGGTCGGGGCCAACCCTCACCGAAATCGTACCCTCGTCTTGAATAATCAATTCGGGACCTCTCTCTCCAGCGCGAAGGAGCGTAGTCCAGAATCTATTCCACAGAGTGCAAAAGCCTGTCAATCTGAGGATGAGGAACCTATCCCTCTGCAGTCAACAAACCGCTGGATTACCAAACGTGATCGACATATGCAACTCATCAACTCTTCGGTATACGACAAAGAAACCCAAGCCCGTAGAAAGGCCATGGAGGAAACTCGACGACACAAGGCGCTTGAGAGGGATCAACGAGAGAAGCAGAAGATTCAAAGACACTTGATAACCCTCACTTCCCGTGCAGGTCAAGCCACAAACGTTTCGCACGAGGTTTCAGTCAACGGGCTTAGATTCCAGGTCGCCGATGGTGGAAGCAAGCTCGTTCGCATCCGCGGTGAGAAACATTACTACGGAGCGCATTTGTTCTCTTGCTCACAGCTTCTAGATGCACATGACTCCGCGAGCGCGACCCCAAAACATGCCAACGTCGGTGGTGTCACGTTCTTACGAAGCAAGAACGGAAACCTCTACCGCTCGGGCATTGTCAAAGCTAAAAGGTAGGTCTTCCTCTTGGGTCAAAGGGTCGACAAGTCGCAGCAGAACCTCTCAGGAGAATACGTGTAGCTGACCACTCTAGGGCCACGGGCAAGTTTAAGAAGATTGCTGAACCATGCAGACGGTTCACTTTAACGGGTACCCTTTTCTTGATCCCTCAGTACCTCAGCCAAATATCGATGTTGACGCCAAGCTGCATCTCTTTATTGGTTCAACATTTTGGGCAACACTGACATTTGTTCTCGTCTTCGTTTAGGACAATGCCCCAAAGGCCCACTTTGCCCTTACATACACGATCCACTCAAGGTTGCCATGTGTAAGGATTATCTCCAGACAGGAACCTGTGCAGCTGGTGATTCCTGCGACCTCTCGCACGACCATACACCTGAACGAGTACCTGCTTGTTTGCATTATCTACGTGGCAAATGCTCCAACCCTTCATGTCGCTATGCACATGTTCGCGTCAATCCATCGGCCTCGGTATGTAAGGACTTTGCCATCCTCGGCTATTGTAGCAAGGGAGCAAACTGTCTAGAACGGCATGTTCATGAATGCCCGGATTACGCTAAAACTGGCGTCTGCCGCAAGCCGACCTGTCACCTGCCACACGTTGATCGGGCTGGGCAAATTAGGAAGCACGCTGCTAACGTTGCAGATCCCCCAAACGGCTCCGATGAAGATGATGATAGTGACATTGTAAGTGATGCCAATTATGACGAGATAGATAGCGATGATGTCGATTCCGACGGGCTCGAGGAGGACGTGATGCAACTCTCTGATGACACAGCTTCCCACATTCTATCTCAGCAGCAAGATTTTGTTCAATTCTAGGGTCTTCGGAATTCCCATGGGAGGAGGGGACGATGTGCTCGAAGTGGTGAAAACCTGCATCAATCGTCATGCCTTTGGGATCGCAGCAAACTTGGAAGGCTTTCCTCCTTGCCATTCATTAGCGAGGATGTTGTATGGTTGTGCCATTTGTGCCATACGGGCAATCCGGCAAGAGATACAGCAATAGGATCGCTGACAAGGCTCATGCCATCCTGCTCGTGTAGTTTCTACTTATGTTCCGCTTACGGACTTATTCACTTCTTCGTTTCACTTTTCTAAGTGGGAAAGAGAATGGCGAATCGGTTTTCTAGATAGAAATTACAAGGAACTTTTATTCCATTCGATGCGCATTCCAAACGATAGTCACACAGTTTCCGTGTGCCCGATTGCTCTCGTTCACTCAGCCAGCTGCGATGCAACGGTCAGCCATCTAGAATCACTAACAGGTCCCGGGTTGTTTTGTAGCGTTAAAATGGGCGATGTTCTCTGTTCGGGATGCAGACAATCATTGTACATCGGCTCCCTTGATTGGTCCGTGGTATAGAGATTGACGAGAAAGCTCGCAGATGCATAGTTCTATATGATATTCCGGGAATCTACATTCAAATGATTGCGAAACGCGTGCGGGACAAAAGAAAGAGAGGTTGGGCAAAACAGCAAACAAATGTAGGTGGATGCCTTTTACTGCTCAGCCTTCTACACAGAGTTTTGGGTGGGAAGCTGAGACAGCGGGAGCTGAAATGGCCGAGTAATCGGTATGGCCTTTCTCAGCAGGCTTCTGAATGCGTGAGTGAGAGGGTTCAAAGATGAAAAAGGCTGGAGTGCTGAGATGCTGGATGATTGAAAGTCAAGTGATTGGCCTGAGGGAAAACGGGAGAGCAGACCAGGTTTTTGGGAGAGTCTATTTGTCACCGAAGTACTTGCATAGAAGCAGGGTGAGTGCGTCTGCGGCGGCCCGTAATGAGGCCGGCATGAACACACGGGACCCGGGATTCTTGCATCTCCCTTGGACTTGTATTGATACTAGAAAGATGGACTTTTTTTTTGGTAGCAGTACCACTGGCTCTCAATGAAAGCTGCAGCCTCGGAGTGCCTCATTTCGCAGTGTGTCGTTGGAATGTCACCGTCGATGGATGAGTGGGAGAAAAGATAATGAGGACATGTTATCGCGGATGGGCAAGGGGACAGGAAGTACCATGGTCTTTGGTTGGGCGGTCATGTCCAGGATGGTATATCGAATTGTACGCGGGATGACTATCAGTGATGAAACGTAAAGGCGTTCATCCATAGCCAGTCTTTTACTGTGATTGACTGGCTTAGCGGAGAGAAGAGAGTGGTGAAAAGCAAGAAATTCCGAAAGTGGGCCAATGATGGAGAGCACCCGAGGGTCGCTTTTGGATGAGGGCCAGTGTGTAGGGTGACGTTGTTTCTGGTCACCATGGTCACCATGGTCACACTGGATGGGATGGATCATGGGAGGATGGGTAGAAGATGGGTTGCAGAGGTCATGCAGCACAGAATAGTACTTTAGTAGAATGGCTACCTTACCTTAGCTGAACGCTAGGAATTGCTAGCGACGTGCTAGTTGCGGGGTTGGCCGCAAATACCTTACCTTATGCTCAGCTGCTGCGTCGGCCATTGGCTGCATTTTATAACAACATGGGCTTGCATTTGGCATCCTTTCTCCCTTTGGCTGGTCAATAGGGTAAATCATATGCAGGCCTGCCCAACCTAATACCCAAATCATGATCTTCTATTTTCCCATTTTCCCATTTTCCCATTATTATTATTATTATTATTATTTTCACACTGCTACTGCTGCTTGCCACCCATGCTGCCAATTGCAACGACTGACTCCCTCTATCCATCACTTGCATCGCGGGCATCACGGGCATCACGGGCATCACTCACACCAGATGATTGATCCAGGATTCCTCATTGCTCTGCCCGACCCTGCACTCGAACCCTCTGTCACCCTCCACTTCCCATTCGACTCCCTATTCGACTCCCTATTCGGTACTTATCCCCCGTCCTTCGGGGCCTCATACCTACCGTATGATTATTGTTCTCTGGTCGTGTTTGTTTTCCTGCGGCCTTGCTCCCCACACTAAGGTGGTAGCAAAGAAGAAAAGGCAACCCAAGGGACCAAGAGGAAAGAAACCCGCGATAACCGATCACGTACATGATACATGATACATGATAATTTTCCCCATGCCTTCCAAAGTTCCAGTAATGCCCATGCCTATGCCCATGCCCATCCTATCCCAACCCATCCTACCCTATGTCATGGCAGGCATTTGCCTCGCTAGATCTTCCATACGCCGGTACGGATCGCCGTACAAGTTGCCTCTGCCCTTGGTGGGAGAATGCTCCATCAACCATCATCCATGCTTCACGGATGCCTGCATGACTTAGCACTAGTCATAAAGGAAAAAAAGCCGCTGCTATCGCCTTCACTAAAGTACCCTACGTACCCTACAGTACTTT
Source organism: Parmelia sp. 050094 (assembly GCA_018257885.1). Classification (NCBI taxonomy): domain Eukaryota; kingdom Fungi; phylum Ascomycota; class Lecanoromycetes; order Lecanorales; family Parmeliaceae; genus Parmelia; species Parmelia sp. 050094. Next base: position 38,551 of record JAEUBB010000352.1, read on the forward strand.
CTTTTCTCCCCACCCCCCAAAGTCCCCCCCTCCCCCCAAGTCCAGTCTCTTTCAGGCTCTGATCTCCGCAACCATCCTTTGCCATCAACCATCATCGTCGT